>ML802208.1:192626-214030 GCA_009831015.1 Picea engelmannii | reverse complement strand
AAATTCATGAATGGATTCCATCCAATTTCACCTTATTTCTCCCATTTCTTGTTGGGTGAACAAATATCTGACTGTGGGGTGAGGTATTATGACTTTAGTGTGATTCTTTAGGATATAGGATCTGAAATTTTTGACCTCTTTATAAACTGTGTAGTATTGTTTGTCTATAGTCGGATAGTTTAGTTCAGCTCCTTGAAGGTTAGTGCTCATAAATTATATCGATGCCTCATTGTTTTCATCATCCTTCTACATGAGTATTGCGGCCAAGGATTGGTTAGAAGCAAAGGTATAAAGGAAAAAATCTTTGTTGAAATCAGGGCTTCGCAGTACTAGTGCTTGGGATATTGTAGTTTTGATGTTCTTAAAATATCCTTTCCTTTATTCATCCCATTTAAACTCTACATCTCTGTGAATCATTTTTTGTAAAGGTTTAATAGTTTTAGCGAAGTCACGACTAAAGTTTCTCACAAAGTTGATTTTCCCAAAGAAGGATTACATGGCCTTTTTATCATGAGGAAAGGAGAGTTGAGCTATCTCTTTTATCTGCTCAGGGTCGTTGCTAATTCCTCCTTGAGATATGATATGACATAATTTTTTTCCTTCATCTACACCAAAGATGGTTTTCTTAGGGTTCAAAGATATTTCATACTTCCTACACCTTTCAAAGATCTAAGTCAAATGTTGAATGTGGTCTGTCTTTGTATTTTAGTATATTGTTATGTCATCTAAATAGACTATCACACACTTGTTAATTAATCCCCGAAAATCCATGTCCATATCCCTCTGGAAGGTTGATCCTAAATTAACAAAATCGAATGGCATGCATTTATAAGAGAAGGTTCCCCACTTGGTCCGGAAGGTATTTTTTAATCGATCATTTTCTGAAACCAGGACTTGGTTATATCCCGAGAAACCGTCTAGGAGGGAAAAAATTTCAGAGCTGGATACTATCTGTAGGAGTTGTTCCATGGATGGGACTAGATAGGTATCCTTTTTTAATTCTTTGTTAAGTTTTCTGAAATCCAAACACAAACGAATCTCCCCAGACTTCTTTCTGGTAGGTACCATATTGGCTACCCATGAAGAGTGTCTTACCTAAAAGATAATCTTTGAATATAATGATTTCTTCATCTCTTGATACATTAGAGGTTCTAGAGATGGTTGGTACTTCCTAAGCATTTGTTGGAAGGGTTTTACTCCATACTTTAACAGGATTCTGTGTTGGATAATGCAAGTATCATAAGTTTTCAATTCTTGGTAGCACCAAGAAAATATATCTTGATATTCTTTAAAGAGTTTGAGATAAGATTTCCTGCCTTATTTGGACATTGCCTTACCTAAATTGACATTCTTGGGGTTCTCAAGGATTCCTGGGTTCCTAGGTTTATAGTTTTGTATATAGGGCATGAGCTCCCTATTTTTTCATTCCTTGGCCCTCTAAATCTTTCCCTTAGGTCAAAAAGGTTCTCCAAATTGGCCACTTCTTTTGGTATCGTGTGAAAATTTGGTCTTTCATCAGAGTGATATGTTCCATTCTTTTGTTCGTGGATATTTGATTATGTAAGTAGTTCTTGGAATATTTCATCATCAATGGCCAAATCCCTAAGATTCTCATGATTGGTCAGTAAATCTACAATTTGTGCATCCCCTTCAAAGACTTTCCAGTTAGAAATGTTGTTAGGTACCGATGATTTGTAGAGAAGTTCTACTTCAAAACTTGAGGCTTCATAATATTCTAAAGGATATAATCTCAAGGCCACAGTGGCTAGAGCATCAGCAAGGGTATTTTTCATCCTTGGAACAATAGTAATGTTGAAGGCCTCAAAATTGTCTATTAGTCTATGCACCTCTTGTTGGTAATTTCTTAAGTGAGGTGAATTGTAATGGATAGTATTATTCACTCTCCTAATGATAATTTTGAAGTCTCCAAAAACTTTCAATTCCTTGACGTTTAGATCGATGCCTTTCTTTAGTCCCTGAACTAGAGCTTCATATTCAGCAGTGTTATTAGTGCATTCAAATTCTAATCTACAGGATAATAAATTTTGTTTCCCCTTAGGGTCAATGAGGATACATCTTGCTCCCAAACCTTCTTGTAATTTAGAACCATCAAAGTACATCGTCCAAATTTGTGGGGGGGAATTACTAACTTCTTCATGTCTAGTTATTTTTTCACTTTCATCATCCTCGTCTATTACTCCTGTCAGAGAATCCTGAGAGAGGATGCTTTCTTATACGGATGCTAATAGGTCTACTTGAAAGTTCATTTCATATTTTTGAGTGGGATATATGTCAGACAAGTGAGGGGAGAAATTACCGAAATCAGAATCACGGGAGCAGTTTCCTAAAATAGGGAAATCTGTCGACGAGGGCTCATTTGGAGTCTCTAAATCAGTGACAGTATGTTTGAGATATATTTCTCTATCAGTCATGATCATGTTTGTATGTCATTTTAATGGAAACCAAAGGTGAGCCCAGTCGGTACTAAAGTATCCATTTAATTTCTCAGACCAGTCTCAGCTAAGTAGTAGACATAAGTAGCAGTCCATAGGCCTATGGGATGTCTACTACGATTATGTCAATTATTTGAACAAATTTGGGGTGTGTAGCAATTATGATCATGATATATTTAAGTTCCCCAATGACCTTTACCTGAGTCCTATCTATTTTTATAACGTTCTTATCACTTTTCAGTGGGGTTGCATTCAATTTTTTGCAGATTGACAATGGCATGAAATTTGAAGATGCCTCTGAATCAACTAGGAAGTTATGAGTATTTCTATTAAAAAACTTTAACGTCAAAAGGAGAGGAGGAACAAAAGGACTTCCTCTTTTTTCTAAAGAACAAGCATTCACACTTGGATTATTTGTTAAATCTGTAGGATATGGGACCTCACTTTGATCAGTTCTTGTCATAGGGGTATCTATTTATTTTAAGGCCTGTAACAAAAAATCCTTTTGTTGAGGGATCCTACACATGTCCATGACAGAAACATTGCCCTTCATATTCTTCAAGTCTTCCACCACATTGTAGTCAAGCTTAGCAGCTTCTCGTGTGTGTGTGTTTATGGGGTTTCTTTGGGGAGTAAATAAAATTTTGGGGTGATTGGTTGCTAGTTTCCCTCTAGATAACTAAGTAGTGGTGGGATTACTTTGGACAGGTTGACTTCTACCTCATGTCTATACATATAGAACTTTAGCAGGAGGTTCCTTCCCTTCAGTGGCATCATTGAAAGGCATCAAGTGGTTGGAATCCCATAACAGCATGGGTGTCTCTTCCAATGGCTCTTGAATTTCTTGATCGATGGCATTTATTACCGAGCTATTGGGTGGTTCAGTTAGAGAGAATTTGTCTCAGAATCGATTAGCCATTAAATTCATTGCATGCACCCATTGAGTTAAGTCTCTTTTTGAATGGTTGTCCTAGTGATATGTGAAGAAAGAGTTAGATGCTACATTCCCTAAGTTGACATTTAGGTTAGCTGGGGGAGGTTCTATAGATTTGAAGCGTAGATTTATTTTAAAAAGGGGTTTATAAGGTATTTGATTTTGGTTTCCCTCCCTAACACTCCTTTTCATATCTACGATCTCGTTGGGGATTTTTTTATCATTTGTTGCAGGTTTTCTAGATCCCCTCCTTCTTTATCAGGACTTTGTTCTATTTTTTTCTCCTTGGTCTTGTTAACAAAAGTCCTCTCTTAGGTAGAGGTTGGGTTTCCTTTTTGGTTAATGAGATATGACCTTCTTTTCACCCTTTCATTTGAAATTCAATCGTTTTATCTTGTTCGAAATTTTTTTCTAGAGTATGTTTGGAAGCCCTTTTTATGAACATGGAAGTAGAAGTTGGGAGAGTGTTAGCATATACTTCAATTTGCAACTCCTGGGTAGGTTTAGCCTCGGTTGGAATTTGTTCAAAATGGTGGTGAACCTTTGGTTGAAATATTTAACCTTTTCTTTTGGACTCATAGTGGCGATACAAATTTCAACCATTAAATCTCTTTTGGTAGTTTCTTTGGCAAATTTGTCCAAGAAATCCTTTTGAAACTTTGTCCAGCTAGTTATGGAACCAACTAGCCAGTTGAAATACCAAGTAGAGGATGAATTTTCAAAGGTATAAGGAAAAATTATGTGCACTACATCTTTGTGTTGCACATTAATCAACCTTATATCTAATATGAACTTCTTAATATGGTCCTTAGGCAATCCATAGGTTTTGGGGTCAAATTTAGGAAGTAATTTTTCTGGATGTCTCGGTAGGTTATGCACCCGTCCAGGGATTTCCAAAGCATATTTGGCTAGCCATGGTTGATTGTCTCTAGGATGATCTTCCCTTTCTCCAGTTTTATAATTATTATCCTCCATGTCTTCTAAATCAGATCTTAAGCAATCTGAGTTAGACCCTTCCTCTTCATATTCAAGATCGTTTGGTTCATAGTAATTACTAGCTGGTGTTTCGGGTATCAGATTAAGGGGTTGTTCGATCTCTGTGAGGGAAAAATATATCATATATTCTACTGCATGAACAAATATATGGTCATGGGTGTCAACAACTAGTCTACTTATATGTTTTCTTCGAGGAAGTAAAGGAGCTAAAGGTAATTCTCTGTTTTGCAGGGCATAATCTCTAGTGATTCTTATGAACTTATTTAACTCTTTGTGGGGAAGAGCATAAGGTATTTCAGGTTACAATTGTTCTTCTTCTTCGTGTTGAGGTGAGTTACTCCTATCAAGAGTACTCTCTATATGTGGGTTGTCTTGAGAGTGACTAGCCATGCATGTGGGTTGTTTTGAATCTATAAGCTTTGTGGAATATTTTATCATAGATATTGTTAGCCAAGCATTCGTTCAGGACCTCCTTCTAGCACCAATTCTGTTGAGGGGTATAAGATCCCTTTAACTCAACAGCAGGAACCAAACCCACCTAAGAGTCCCAATTATACTCATAAGCGTTTGATGAGTGGTAAGGTTATCAAGATTCATGATCTGGCTGGAATTATCGATGGGATTTAATCGTGATTGAAAGATATGTATTGTATATTAAGCCTTTCCTCAGGCTATGTAGTTCTCTTTTGGTTATTTTCTAATTTTTATAACAAAAGAAAGATAGAGCTTTAAACTAGATGACAGAGGGAATCTAACTATGTGTTGGGGGAAGGTTGGGTTGCAAGATAGCCTTTATACCTTAGCATGCAGACGAAGAATATAAAACTACTTCAAACTAGAATTAATACCATTTTTATTAGTAGACATTCAAAATTGTCTAAGATAACAGTTACAAAAATAAAATATATACGTGACAAGAAGTTAGTGCAAGAAAAACTAATTTTCAATGCTCTATTATCAATCACAGGTTAACACAATCGATTTCTATTCATCAACTAGAGTAAAAGAACAATTGCAGCATTATAAGATAACTTTAAATAAAATATACAACAACTCTTACTCAATACAAGAAAAAATAAATTAATCTGAAGAAAGAGATAATCTCTCTTGGTCCAATCACATTCACGCCTTAGATGAAAGAAGTGTCTTTGGTTCTAAACAAAAATTCTTAATTAAAATAACTTGCACAAAAATAATTCTCTTACAAAATTTCAGAAAAAAACCTTTCTCTCCAAAACCATCGACCATGTGTCCAAGGTTGATGCCATTATTTATAAAAATAACTAAACTAAAAATAGCTACTAAAGTTGTGTTAAGTTAAGAGAATGTCATGTGGCAGACTCTATCTATCTATTCTCTTTTAATCATCTGGTGGTTTTACTGAAGTGGATTGTTCCTCTCGTACTCTCACACCTGCCGAAGAGATCTTTGCATGTATTTGCATACGGGAACATGTGTTGATCCATCAAAGCGGAGAGGAAATCCTTCATTTCAAATTATTGTTCCTTGTACTTTACTAGTTTGACACTCAAGCATTGTAGGACTGTAAGATATTTAGTCAGAGGTTCCATGAAATTCTTCACTTGACCCGAGATCATGCTTGAAATGTGTGAAATCTTTTCTTCCCATGCTAGGTCTTGATCTTCATGTTGTTTAACTATGTCATGCAAATTGGCAATATCCTCTGCCGGACCAAACTCTGGTAGGTCAATGCTCCTCATTTCCCAATTGATTTTCTCCCAACTTTTCTCACATTCTCCCCATCTTTCTTGAATTTTCCTCTGAGGTTCTTGGACCATGCTTACCCAGTCTTTTGTTTCCTTACTTATTCGGGTGATTGTACTATCCATCAGGACTTGGATGCCATGCTCTTCTGTATTTTGTCCCTTCTGCACTTCGTTGATGTAGTCTATCTGTTCTAAATATTGATGTTCCTTTTTATACCATCATTTGATGTCTTTACAGGGTTCCAACCCCATGAGGGTATCTTCTTGGAAATATGTTATGCGAGCGGTGAAGAGGTATCTCTCCCTTGTGAATTGTGCATACATATCTCAGAACTCACTCTTCAGGAGTACCACTTCCTGTGTTGAATTCTGGTAATATTCTGCTTCATTTCTCAAATGATCCAGTTATTTATTCATGGCGGCTATCTCCCTTTAATCCCTTTTTTCCCTGTCTAAAGTGGCATCGATTATGGCCATACATGCTCTGATTAGCTCAGTCATCTTAGCATTTTTTGTGTCAAACAACATTTCCACTGTGGTTATGAGAAGTGTGTTCTCAAGCATGAGCTTCCTTTTCTTGATTGTTCTTCTCATCACATCTTTAATTTTCCTGTCATAATAAATTTCATGTATATCGGCAACTACATCCACTGGTTCAAGAATCTGTTGATCTCCCCAGGATAGAGTACTGCCTAGGCTTTCTATTGTATAGAGATGTTCCATGCCAGGTTCATGTAATTCCTTAGCAGGGGAAATTCCTGTATGTTCTGGTGACTTGGCCTCCTACTGGTACTCGTTGGTCGATGTACTCTTTATCCTAGCTAAGTAGGTAGGTGAAGGATCAACATTAGATAGGAGTTAGGCCGTTGAGATGTCGATTTCTGGCTCCCCTATTCCTTCTTCTTGTTCACTTGCATCCAAGTCATTCTTAGCATTATCATCCTGAGGTTGTGTTTTCGGATGATTGGGAAAAATAGTGTCAAGAGTGTCCCTAACCTCATGGTCGCCTTCCTAGGGGTGTGGAATCAAAACATTGGAAGCTGGAGCATATTTTTCCCTTGGCCCCTCCTCTTGTGTGATTGGTAATAGGGTTATGCATGAAGCTTTTGAACCTTCCTCATCATCATATATGTTGATTAAATATATGAGTACAGTAGGAATACTTGTCCCTCTTTATGTTCTTGCTGACCTTCATTGATCCGTAGTAGTCACTGGTGATCCTATCGATGATGACATAAGGTTGGGGTTTTATTGATCAGCAGTCTCCTCTGGTGGAATTGTATTTGAATTAGTTGGTTCGGCCTCCTCGCTTGCACCTATTGGAGTTATTCTCAAAGGTTCTATCAAAGGATTGAATATGGGCTCTTCCCCTAATCTTGAAATATATATTTCAGCTTCTTCTAGTAACAATATCCCCCTTCTTTGTGCCTCAGCCACTTTTGTTGCTCGGTTTTCTTCTCTTACCCTGAGACATTCTTGAGTTTTCTGCTCTATTTTCTGAACCTGCTCATCCATAGTAATTGCTTTGAATTTGGTCATATTTGGGTTAGCCCTCCTATGAAGAAATTTCTCCCAGTTCTAAGCGCCCTTGGTAAAGATCTCATCTTCAAAGCTATCACGAGCATATGGCAACCATGATGACACCTACAACGTGTGTTGGAGTACCAGGCATTTTGGATCATGTTTGCAAAAGTGGATTGTGGGGAAACGATACTCAAGTTGGCTCAACCCCTCTTATTTAGCATGTGCAATGTCTTTTACCATGTAAAATCCTATATGAAAACCATAGGGTATGAAATCTCTCTTCTTGTCCTTTACCAAAGAGGAATTATATCCTTGCAGCATGGTCTGGTAACAAATTTCTCCCAAAATGAGACAGTCTGGGACATGAATGTGGAGTAAGTGTGGTGCGCTAGTAGCCCTGAACATTATAATATAGGTGTTGGTTTTTTAAAAATACCAGTGGCCTGCTTTTGAAAACATTTGTTTGGTTGTCGCTGAAAGCCTTGGGCATTATTTTCTAAATATGATGAAGTGCACTTGGTCTATGATCTCATCACATATCAAGGTGTAACATTTATTGTACCTATTCTCCCAAAGAATGTTGAAATAAACATGCCCGGGTAACTCAGCAACATGCCAGCCTAAATTCATACTTGCGAAAAATGTTCTTTCGCAGATCCCGTCCAACAGGTACGATTCCATGTGGAAAGTTGGTGTTTCTCCATCCTTTGGTGTCTAGGCCTATAGGATGTTGGTGCTTAACTATTTGTAAATGATGGCTCCCTAGTTGAAACTGATCTTGGAGATTGCCACGGTATATTCCAAGGGAATCCACACTTCTGAAAACTTGGAGTAATATTTTTCCCCATATAATCTGTAGATTAAAGCCATTAAATAAATATAAGGCTCTCTTAGGTTTACCATGTTGTACCATTCATTTCTCTTGTTTGTGAACTTCTTGTCTTCTTTCCAACATGAGGCCAGTAACCAACTATTGTCATGGAAATCATAAAATTTGACCACAACCTCTATATTTAGTATTTCCTGTGGGTCTTTGAGCTTGTAGTATTTTTGGACCTCTACTGGAAGAAAAACAACAACACATTCTCCCTCTTCATTATTGACTATTCATTTCATATTGTTTGTGTGGTTAGTTATCCATCCTAGGGTTTCAATGCAGGGTAAAACTAGGGTCTGGCAGGATACCATATGTAGGTATGATCATCTAATGTTTGGGAATACCTAGTCATCCAAAATACTGACATTCAGGTTGCTATGGGATATAAACTCTGGATAATCTTCATGGTTGATTTTTTAAAACAAATATCCCCAATGTGGGAGAATTACTTTAGATCCAGTGATCTCCTCTGTGTCATCGAACGTCAGAGGTTGGGAAAACTGCTTTTTGGTAGTAGTGCAGATAATTGATTATTTCTTTGAGACAAAATAAATATCCCTTGCAGCACCTGTTGTATACCTTTAGTTGATGCTTGCTTCCTTCATTTTGGGAATTCTTGGTGAGTTATTGGTCATTGGATTTCTTAGAGGCATTTTCCTGTAGAAAAATAAAAGATTATAGTGATCTGCCAGCCAACCATGGAAATTGTTATTGACGCAATCGTAAGTGTAGAACTAATAAAGACAATGATTACCTCTTCCTCGCAAGTGATTAACCTGATTTTACTGGTAATCAAATTTATAGAGTGGGTTGTAACCTCCTTGATGTTTTCTCTCACCTCTTCATCTACTTTGGGAGGTAAGTGATTTGTGAACAAAATTCCATGTTTGGGCATAAACCTTGTAAATTTAAACAAAAAACATACTTACCTTGTCGCTTCAAGTCTTAAATTCAGAAGTGTAAATGAAGTATGCACAATCTACCACATAATTTGCATCATGCTTAGGATTAAATGAAACATCGGCTAGCGGTGTAGGAGTGGATTATTTCGTAGTTCAACGACGAATTCAAATTTCAATGGTTTATCAATGTGCAAGATCATGGTGTAGGTTTTGCTCATCTCAGTTGGAGGTGTCCCATCAAATTACCAAGCCTTTAAGAAACTAGTATGATCGGTATCGGGGATAAGTAGAATCGCAGATCGACCAGGGTTGTCAGCATTGACAGGTAAAGGTTTGAACTAAAACTAGGAGTCCAGTGTCCAAGCAATCAGTCGATAGTTGATGAGTGTATCAGCATCGGTGGATTATCTTTGAAGTTATTTCATTGGTGCCTCTAGGAAAAAGTTCTGATGCCAACCCAAAACTGCCCCACGGTGCTGATGTGGAAGTATATATATGACATGGGGGACATAAAAATATGACGTGGATAATGCCTAAGAAATACAGACTGTATACGTGGAAAACACATGGTGGTTTCTTTGACCTCTACGATGTGAGGAGAGTTTATTTTTGACGTCGAGGATTTTCTTTTTGACACAAGTTGACATTTCCTTTCCCCTCTTCATTAATGCCAATGGTATATCGACGATCGGTGATCGGCGATTGTGGTTTCATATGTCGACGGTTTAAATTTTTGGTCCGCCAATGTCGATGGTATATCAATGATTTTTAGAAAATGTAATGTAGGCTAGAGTCAGCGATCGGTGTGCCCTTCCTCCCATTTCTCTGATGCCGATGCTACATCGGTGATCGAAGATCGGAAATTATCATTATTATGTGGGCATTTTTCCTTTAATATTTCATCGATATTGATGATAGGCATGTGGCTCAAATTTTTAGTTTCGTACGCTTAGTCTAAATGCCAAGTTTTACTTAGAGAAAATTTCGATCTATTTAGTAATTCCAAACCAAACCAAATGTGATTGATGATAAAACATAACACATAAAACCCATCGATCCCTACACAACTGACTAAATTCAGAAAACACAAAGTGGTGCCTAAAAGGAAAATTCACAAAATAAAATTAGGGTGTGTTGAGTGCTCAACAACACCCAATCAAATTGTGGAATAGAAATAGTAGATAGTGGACCTTTTGTTTCTTCTTCTTTCCTTGAAAGGGAATCTACCATAACATTATGTTTTCCCCTTTTGTAGATAATTTCAAAGCCATAACCTAGCATATTTGTTTCTCTTATGAATAAAATCATTGCTCCAAGAAGTACTCCAAACCATCATGATCTATATTTACTTTGAAGTGCCTTCCTATTAGGTAAGGGCACCATTTCCTAACTACATGTAGTATGGCCAACATTTATTTTTCATAAATGGGTTTGAGTAATATTTTTCCTTTAAGTTGGTTTCTTTCAAAGGAAAGGGGCCTTCCTTATTGCACTAAAACTACACCAATTTCATGGCCCGATGCATCACACTCCACAATAAATGCTTTTTTGAAGTCAAGTGTAGCTAGGACACGAGTTGTACACATATCCTCCTTAAGTTTTTTAAAATATTTGGTTGCTACTTGAGTCCAAGAAAATTATTCTTTCCTTAATAATGTTGTTATATGTATGACCCTTTTTCCCCCAGTTTGTAAATATAATTATTATCATGACCAAAAATATAAACATACATGTTATGTGATCATTGAAAGACAATAGACCCTTGATAAATTATGTAATGTAAATATTTGGTTAGTAATGCAACAGGGAGATGTTGAACTATTGTTGAAGGGATGTCCTTCATAAGTTACGATGTCATGAGAGGAATGGTGCAAGAGGAAAGATATTACTAGTTGAAATGATCCTTCCAGGTAGTACCCTATCAATTTAAAACAATGCAAACCCTGGACTGTCCCCAAGACCCAAAAATTTGATTACCAGATAGGCTAGTAGTTGGGTAGTATCTTTTGAGAATCAATGAAGTATGGGTAGGGTACTCATCGAGAAGCTTCTGACATGACCCACGAGGTATTGGGGAAGAATACACGAAAAGAAGGGAAGGAGGATAGTTGGAAGGGAAAAAACAGACAAAGACACTTGGTTGGGGGAATCTTGAGCACTCAAGAGGGTAGAGGAGAGAATTCTCTGGTGCAAGGAAAACATAAGTGCAGAGGTAATAGATTCTCCATGGAAACTTGCTGAAAAAACCATATATCCTCTCGTGGAATCGTACCCTGGCTTAGGGGTGGTTGTATATAGTGGTGATTAATGCATATTTTCCTATGGTTGGGTGGAGAGTAGCACGCCCTTCAGTAGTTTCCAACATCTTCTAAATTTTAGATGAGTAACTTGTTTTGATTTTTGTGCATTGAATTGAATATGTATGTAGTTCAATGCTCTACATGGTGATTTTTGGAATACCTTAGCTGTGAGTTTATTGTGTATTCCTAGAGATATCCTCTGATTTGAATTAAATATGTCTACATGAAATTCATGTTTCCTTGATTACAGACGATCTTTGTCTTTAGTAAAATAGCTACAAATATTTACCTATGATAATCTTGTGTAATAGGTAACTCTGGAAGAGTACAAATTTACTTAGTCATTGAGTATGCAAATAATTTGAATCTATATTATGTTATAAGTTGAAAAACGAATCAGTTTCCATGATTATTATATGTATTGTTGTGATTATTTATATAAATGTGTACATATATTTATGCACTTTTATGTCGAAGTGTTTGAATCCCTGCAACAAAGGAACCTTGTGGGATAACATAAAACAGAGGTACCCTGCGTAGGAAATGGAGTGTCTGGGCCAAGGTGAGAGCTCTTAAAAACTTGTTAATCCTTGGAAAAGACTCAAAGAAAACCTTCATGAAATTGAAAAAGTCCTAAAATGGACTGATAATCCAGAGAACACTATTTTTTTCCTCGAAGGATTGTGGTTGTCGATTTGGCACGATGATTAGATATGGACCCTCAGTAAGTGTAGGAGCTGGATTAAATCTCGATCGTTGATCTGGAAATACAACGAATATACCAACATTGGATCTAGCTACCATTACATTGGTGCAAAATCCATTGAAAAGAGTTGGTCGAAGTTTACTTTTGAAGGAAACTACCAAACAGTCGTAGAAAAACTTCAAAGGAGGAAATCCAAAGGGATATGAACCATTGATCTATCCTGAACGGATTAACTCTGAAATGGATCTGGACCATTGATTTATTGTGAATTGAGTAACTTTGAAAGGGATTTGGACTATTGATATGTCATGAACGAAGGAAAACAAAAAGGGATCTGGAACATTGATCTGCCATGAATGGAGGAACTCCTGAAGGGATCTAGACCATTGATATGTCGTGAACAGAGGAACTCTAACAGGAGATATGGACTATTGACCAAAACCTAAGCTATATATGATACTATTCATTCATCGAAGTAGGATATGATGCATGGAGATTTCGTATTATGAGTCAATGATAGTTGTGGATCTATCGGAGTTTTGAACTGTGAGGTGATCTCGACCATTATTTATACTTTGTAGATAGAATGGTGAGGATTTTTGTGTGGAGGAAAACACATCTTTAAGGATAATACATGTGAGTACCTAATTTTTCAAAGGGTCGAGGATGGGCCCCATATTCATCTCTGGTCTTTGAAAGGCCTCCTAAATCATCGACTATTGGATTTTTGGGTGGATAGATCTCTATCATTAGTCAAAGTAGTCCATGGTTAGGCTGGGATGAGACTTTGAATCCAACCAGAGTCATTGATCCATCGTAGCATGGAGGTAGCATATCTACCACCATTGGATCTAGTTGTCATTACGTTGGGGTGAAATTCGTTGAAAAGAGTTCATCGGAGTTGACTTTCGGAGGAAAATATCGAATAGTCACAAAACAACTCTAAAGGAAGAACTCTGAAAGGGGGTCTAGATTTTTGATCTGTCATGAATGGAGGAACTCCGAAAGGAGATATAGACCATTGATTGGTGTATGGAAAATATCAAGTTTTAGTCATTGATTTTTTGTGGGTCCTACCAGTTCCCATGGTAAGTAATGGAAAGTGGGATTGACGTAACCCAACCAATGTACAATGGATAGGTGTCAGCACCTGGATGGGTGAACCAAGTGTTTAGTGATGAAGTGTATGCAACATCAGATCATGTGGGTGATCCACATGTCAAGTAATGACTACACCACTTGTCATGGATATTTGGCACCTTGAGGGACAGTCTGCAATGTGTCATGGGTTCCATGTGTCATGATAGGTGGCAGGATGTAACAGTGCCAGTGTGTTCAAAAGATGACACATGTCATCCTTTAATTTGTATAAAGAACTGAGTATGATTCCACATCATATTAATTCTAAAAATGACTAGCGTTGATCTACTGGCATGCGAGATTTAATATCAATCGTAGATCATCTTAGGTTCCATTATAGCAAGTAAATGGAAGTGGTGACACCTTGATGACATGGTTTTCCAAATCAACAACCCATGTGTATAGAGAAGTGACAGGTGTCACTAAGTGATTGATTGACCAGATAAGAGTGGACCTTGTTAGGCGATGGGGTCCTCTGGACCTTCGTTTTATGTCTGGTCGTTGGATATACGATTTGGTCAATCTGGACCATTGATGTCTAAGGGGTTGGAATGTTGGACTGGTGAATAGGTGTTGACCTTTTCGGAGTTGACTCTGAATATTTTGACGCATGACTCTGAAGAGTTCAGAGTACACCTTCGAAGATCTCAGAGCATGACTCTAAAAGCTAATTTGGCTCATCAGTCAGTGTAATGGCTAGACATGATCTCAGTTGTCGATATTGTTGGGTCTCACAAGAATCTAGGGAAGAAACTAAAGTAGGTCGTATGTTAACCATCACGGAAGTGGAGAACTCCAAATGGATCCTAGTCATTTATTTGGAGGAAAAGATAGATCAAGGATTTGGTGGGCCAGATGGAATATGCCACGATAGCACCATGTTGGATGACCCATATGGCAATAGTCACATGGACGCCATGTGGAAATAAGGTGATGTATGATTCAAGAAAGTCTAATAAACTTTGTGAAGCCATATTTTTTTATCCAAAGCTTGATTTTGAGCATGACAACAATCATTGGAAAGCTCTTGATGAGAAGAAAATGATAGTTCCCTCAAGAAGATGTTTCAAGATGATTGAGGAAAAGAGAAATTTTACTCGATTCCCTTAAAATGTACTTATGGGATCAGTGGTCTTACATTAGAGATTCTACTATTTGACCATAGTTCCTGACAAACTTTCGGTAATATCCTATCAATCCTAAGAATCCTCTAGGTTTCTTCAAGGTTTTGAGAATTGGTCATCCCCCCATAGCTTTAATTTTTTTAGGGTCCACTTTTACACCTTCATGACATAAAATATGACCCAAATATTCCACTTATTTAACTCCAAAGGCACACTTGAAAGCCTTTTCATAAAATTGTCAGTCTTCCAATACTTGTAATACTCATCAATTTGTTGTACATGCTCTTCCCAAGATTTGTTTTAGAATAGTATGTCATCAAAAAATACTAACACAAATTTTCTAAGGAAGGGCTTGAAATTATAATTCATCAACCTTTGAAATTTTGAGGGTACATTGATAAGTCCAAATGGAATAACCAAAAACTCATAATGACCTTCATGTGTTATAAAAGTTGTTTTGGCATTGTCTTCTTGCCTCATTCTGATTTGATTATATACCGAATGAAGATCCAAGTTAGTAAAGAAAATTTATCCATGCAATTCATCTAATAATTAATCAATGACAGGAATAGGAAACTTATCTTTGATGGTAATTTTGTTGAGTTGTCTATAATATAGATTCATATTCCATGAACCATCATTTTTTGTAACCATCACCATTAGTGAAGAGAAAAAACTTTGGCTAGGTTGAATGATGTTGACCTCTAACATTTCATGGATTATATGGTCAATCTCACTCTTTTGTGAATATGGATATCTATAAGTCCTAATGTTAGGTGGCACACTTCTTGGTTGCAAATGAATAACATGGTCATAATCTCGAGTAGGAGGAAGATCCTTAGTCATTTTTCCAAATATCTCGAGATGATTGTTGATAACTATTTGGAGATCCAATGGAGCAAAGAATATATATGTTTGAACATATAGTGAGCACAATTTTTAAATTACACCATGGTGTCCTTTTTTGAGTAATTTTGTCATGATATTAGAGCATCACCTTAGTGAGTTTCCCTTGGATACCTCTAAGCTCAATTTCCTTGCCTTCTGAGGAAAATCTCATGAAAAGATATTGAAAATTAAGGGCCATTGTTCCCAATGATTGTAACATTTGGACCCCTAATACAACATCAACACCACCCATTTGCATGGAAATCATGGGACTATCTAAAAAATACTCCCCCATATTGAGCTTAATACTATGGCACTTCCCAGAAAAATTTATGGTACCTCCATTTGTAATAATTACTTGAAACTATGGTAATGGAAAAACAAAGCAATTGAGATCTTTTGCTAATTTTTAATTGAAGTTATGGGTACTACCAGAATTAATCAACATTATTACCTTTTCCTTTTTGATGTATCCTTGTATCTTGAGGGTTTGTGGAGTATTGATGATGGCCAATGCATGACAAGATGTCTTTGGATTAGTATCTTCTAGATCTAGATATTGTGATGGTTTGAATTCTTGATCTTCTTCCTCTTCACAATATATGTAGAATAATTTCTTCTCGTCACATTTATTACCATTACTGTAGTTGTTGTCACATATGAAACATAGTCATTTTTTTCTTATTTCATCCCTTTGATGAGGTATCAACCTTGTCAGTTGAGTGAGGTTAGGAGAGGGAATATGGTTCTATCCATAGTTTCTAGTGGCCCCCCTTCTAGTAGCCATATTGTTTTTCCACTTTCCTTTCCATAATGAAATATTCCTCTAGGGATTTAGGTTTGAAAAGACACACCTCATGTTGAATGTTATCCTTTAAATTTCCCATAAAGAGACATAACAAATTATCCTCGGGAATCTTCTTTACCCTAAGACTAAGCTTTTGAAATTGTTGAATGTGCTCTATAATTGGACCTTTTTTCCAAAGATTTATCAATTGAGTAAAGAATGTATTTCTCTTAATATCCCCATAATGTGATGTCAATTCATCCATAAACATGGGCCAAGAGATAATAGAATTATTTTTTCTTTCACAAATCCATTGATACCAAACAAATTGATCATTTTCTAAATACAAGGATTCAATAGGTACCTTTTGTAAGATTGGAACTTGGTGTATATAAAGTATTGTTCCATCTGGAATATCCAATATATATATATATAGTGAAAATCCCAAGATAACTCATTTAAAAGTGATTTTAGAATGAGTCAAAAACTCTATCTTCCATAGGCTATATCTTTGAAAGTATAATGAACAAGAACATGGAATTTTTACCATACGTACTTGGATACATATCCTAAGTAACCTCTAATTTTTTTTTTTGAGGCATCCCAAAAAAAAAAAATTATAGAGAAAATGACAAGATGAATAGATTGAAGAAGAAAAACCCTAGGATCGATACTATGATACCAAATGTTATGATTCAACACCTTGAGAATGATAAAAAAAAATCAATGAATAACATTCTAATTCAAGGGGGGGACCTCCTTTTATAATATGTTTTATTTACAATATGAGATAAGATGATCTTAACATTAGGTCTTCTTGATATATATATATATATATATATATATATTGTAGTCTAGGGATTAAGACTTGCATTCAAGAAGAGAGCTAGGGATGAGGAAATAATGGTTGGAATTCCTTCTTATATGAGAATTAAGTGTCCTTATGCTTCCCCATAATTATTGTACTTATCCCATGCTCCAATAACTACATGAGAAGACTTCCCCACCAACCTATACATCCATTTGACAATTAAATTGATAAGTCAATGGAGGCAATCGGGTTCATTTAAGGCACATGATGTAAAAAGATATGAGATATTAATATGACACTTGGAAAGAGAGGGTTACTTTCCCATGTTCCCTCTTTCCTCTTCTCCTCTAGTCGAATCATATCCCTTCATGTACTATCTCCACAAGCATCTTACACCATTATATATTGTTTTCCAACATTAATATTTACATAGCTTGATTTCACCATGGAACTCCTACCACATAGTCCATATAATTTTGTATACATCATCTACATGATTATCCATTCACTAATCAGGCCTCAACCTTAAGCCTCACACTAAGAATCCATACATGCACATTTTCATCATTTACGCATGTGATCATTTATTTAAGCTCACATGGCTCAACTCATTATAGTTATGCATAATCTAACCCAACACATTTTGGGGGTCAAAAATAGGGTATTACATATTATCATAAAAGAAGCATTAACTTGATAGAAACACTAATGAAAACATACTAGTGTCCTATGAAGGATTATAGTGGGAAACCCCAGAGTATGGAAGAAACCCCACTCCAAAAAGGATATTCATTATCACAAATGATCCAAAACATGATTGGAAATGTGTCCATCTAGTGCAACTCACTCAAAGATACAACTCAATTTGGGGGGATCATCCCTAGGACTATAATGTGCGGTGAAGGGACATTAAGGTAATAATAGTATAATTATGGTGGTCATTCAATGTCAAGTGGATTGGGTACAGTATGTTTGTCATTATTAAATAAGGCCTACTAGGTGATTATCATGAAACAAATGTAATGTGGCTTCATTAAAGAAGTTCCACTAGGTGGTTAGAATTTGTGAAGAAATATAACACACAAGATCAGGACAAGAACTTTGGCGGGAAGGGCCTCAAGCCATATTCACGACACTTATCTCACTGTATTTTTTTTAATGATACAAATATATAATAAAATAATTAAACCACCTCAACTATTCTCACATGGACACCTCATCAGGAGATAAGGTAGGAGGAGGAAAAATAGGAATCTAGAAAAAAAAAACATAGGATAAAAATTATATCCTAGAATATGAAATACAAAGGTGGTGTACTAGGAATTCATTATTCTATATGAGTAAGAGGCTACCATTCCCCCCTCAATCATAATTCCAAACAATAATACCAGCAATGCAACATAAAATAGCATCATCTCCAAGTCTTTGTGTTGCAACTTCTAAGTTGAGTCTCAATGAAGAACTGCCTAAAAAACTGCCAAATATGGATGCTGAAAAATATGGAAAATATCACTATGTAATCATGTGAGCTAGAATTCCTATAATTTATTCACTAATGTGAACTCCAATATGATGAGAGGAAACCAAAAGAAGTGAATCAGCTGCAATTTTGACACATACCTGAAAATGCATGAAAACTCAATCAAATTCCAAGCTACATTGTAGAAGTATCCATATATCCTCTGATAGGTGGAATGGCCATCCAGGTGAAAAAAATGTACACATCATTTCTCTCAAAATTAGCATCCCAATAATGTACCATTTGTATGATTCAATTGTAAGACATTGAACCATAATTATACCAAAGTACACCATCTATAGACTGTAGTCTCCCATTTGGAAAATTTGATTTTGTTGTTGTTGAAACTTTCACTTTGACAACCATATTCAATTTCATCATCATTTCCCCCCTTTGTCAGTTGAAAGGAGAGACAACAAGTGGTTTCATGAACCGTATTCACTTAATTTTTTAACTCCCCCACTTAAGGTGAAAGATATTTTCATCATTGTTCATTGCAAAATTCATCTTTACTCGAGATTGAATTATTTGGTAAGATTGCAATAATCACTTGGTTGTTGATGACCACTTCCAAACATCAATCCACTCATAGTGAATTTTTAATATTATAATTTTGTTTCTCTTGGAATATTTGTCTGATGGATTATTCTTCTTGCCACAATTTTGACAAGGATGGAGATCATAACATTGATTCTCTATGTGGCCAACTCAATTATAGTGTTGGTATTTAGCATTCTAATGTTGAATTGGAACAGGTGAAATCAAATCTTCTTGAATCAATCTAGCATTCTATAAGTGGATTGATTTTGAATAATCAGGAGTATGAAAAGTTACTTCCTTTTCATATCCAAGTCCTATTCTATGCATGTTGTTCCTAATTTCTTCCCAAGGTCTGATGATGGGCTTGGAAAGATAAATATGAACTTGATCATGCACAACTTCATTTTCCCTTGTATCTAATGTTGGATCACTGATTTTCTCTTGCTTTGAATGTTGATCTCTATTATTGTTGTCATCATCGTTGAAAAGAGGGTTGCTCTAAACAAAACTAGTTCATAATTCTTCAATAACTGTTGATTTTTGAGATCCCTGATTTCATCATTCAATAGTTGGCATTTATATTGAAGAAATCTAACTTTAGCTTTCATCACTTGCAAACAAGTTAGCACCAATTTCATAGTATATTTGTGAAGTATGATTATATTGTCTTCAAGAGTGATTATTAGAGTATTCAGTAACTCTAGTAATTCTAGACTCTGTTCCATTTGAACTTGTGCACTCAAACTTGCTCGCTTGAAATTGTTTCCTTCATGATCCAAAAATGGATCCAGGAGCCAATATGGGTCCAGGAAGGCCTAAAAATCAAAGTTCTTAGAATCTCTTCAAAATGGAAGTGTGTGTATGCCTCGTCGATATGAACCCAATGCAACTTGAATGGGCTCAATCAGATGTTGTATGCGAAATATATCGTGATCTGTTCATTTTACCAAACATGCAAAATTTGATGATTGTGCAGTTCGTACAGTATTGACATGGCAGCTAAATGTACAGGACATATGTCCATATAGTGACATAGAAGTGTGTTGGCATGCTGACATGGATAGGTGCACTAACTAGGCAGATGGAAAAAATGTGTACGAGTCATATTGTGACACATTTCACCACTGCAAGGGTGGCACGTGGCACGGGCTGACATGGAAAAATCCATACAACCATATGACACATGGTAGCTGAGTGACATGGTAGGTACAGTGGATGTTGAATGGGAAGACACATAGGAAGACAAGTGATTGAATTAGGTTTTGACACGTGGAATATTATTGGGTGAATGCCATGGTGTCACGTGGCCTCGTCTTGGGTTTCCACGTGGCACCTCATCATTAGTTCGTTGGTTGAATGGTAAATGGTATGCACTCCCAAGGAGTCAAAACTAAGACCTCCAGTCCAGTCGAATAACTTGAAAGGGTTGGGCTACCAGCCCGCCCACTTTGGTGCTTGTTGTTATCACTGAAATATCGTCCGCACAGGGCGACAAGAACTCCGCATCGTCAACACAGAAAAACAGTCGTTCATGGCACAAGGATTAACTCCACAACACAGCAAAAGGGTCAAAACTATGCAAAATGGCCAAAAAATTAAAAAGCGCTATGCACCCACTGGGCGCGCGCGCGCGCAACATCTTCGTGTCTGGAGCGCATATGCGCGGCTGTGGGGTGCAAAACCCGCGCGCCTGCAAAACAACACATTTATGAAGCTGGTCGGCCTCCCAACCACTAATGGATCGGCTCCCAAGTCTATTTGACATCAAATCCGAGCTCAATCTGCGTGGGGAGGCTGGTCAAAGACCTAATTGTGCCCTAAAGAGCCCCTTTTCACATTCAAAAGAGGTTGCATAATAACCCAATGCTTGGCTATAAAAATCCATGAATGACCACCATTTCTTCAAGGAATTCTTCATACTGTTATGCTGCTGAGATTGCTAGAGACCCCTTCTTTGGCAATACACATTGTAAGCTGCATTTCATAAGCTATTCACCCCTCACTTGAGTGAATAAGATTGGAGTTCTTTCACCCACATTTCATATTTTTCTTTGTAAGGAGAGCAATCAGTTGAGGGCCTCAAGAGCCTTCCATTGGAGAGGGAAGGGACCCAAGTCCTCTTTCTCCTTTGTGTATCTTTGGATTTCATCTATCAGACTAGCTAATACATTGGTGA
>ML802208.1:159209-183482 GCA_009831015.1 Picea engelmannii | reverse complement strand
TAAGGTCCATTTTGTAACCTTATGGAGGACCAAAAGGTCTTAGTGGGGAGGATTGATCCAAAAAATGGATCCAGGAGCCAAGATGGGTCCAGGAAGGCCTAAAAATCAAAGTTCTTAGAATCTCTTCAAAACAGACGTGTGCGTAGGTCTCATTGATACGAACCCAACACAACTTGAATGGGCTCAAACGAGAATCGTATGCGAAATATATTGTAATCTGTTCGGTTTGCCAAATAAGCAAAATTTGATGACTGTGCAGTCCGTACAGTGTTGACGTGGAAGATGACTGTATAGTCCATATGGCCATACAGTGACATGGTATTGTTTTGGCATGCTGACATGGATAGGTGCACTGACTGGGTAGATGGAGCAGATGTGGATGAGTCATATTGTGACATGTGGCACCACTGCAAGGGTGACACATGGCATGGGTTGACGTGGCAAAGTCCATACAATCGTACGACATGTGGAATATGAATGATGTGGTAGGTACAGTGGATGTTGACTGGGTAGACACATATGCAAACAGGTAGTTGAATCAGGTTTTGACACATGGCATATTATTGGGTGAATGGTATGGTGCCACATGGCCCAGTCTTGGGTTTCCACGTGGCACCCCGTGATTGGTTCGTTGGTCAAATGGTAAAATGGTATGGACTCCTAGGGAGTCGAACCCATGACCTCCAGTCTCGGTGAATGACTTGGTAGGGTTGGGCTACCAACCCGCCCACTTTCTAGGCCCCAGCCCCTGACGCATTTCCCATACAACCTTCAGCATAAAACCATACCTTATATGTTGGCATGGATAACCATTGGAGTTTAGCTCGGTGCTTGGGCATGTGAACACACCATATGACCCTTCTTTATATTTTAGCATGGATAGATGAGGGTTAGCTTCAGTCGGTTGGGCTATCCTGCCAGCCAGGGTGCACAACCTGGGGACTAAACGACCGGGGAGCTAATAGTATTGGCGCGTGGATGGATAGAGCTTGGTCACGTGGGACGTAGAACTAGGGGCCTATTCTGAAGGGGACCAATGAATTAGCGCCAGACCAGGGCCACATGGATGCGCGCAGGTGACCAAGAGCCTGAAGATAAGGGGTTGCACCCTAATTTTCACCCAAAGTGGGTTTTATACCATATTATTAAGATTTTTTATGGATTTTTAACCAGTTTGGGGAGATTTAATCCATTTTTGGAGGATCTTGGGCCCTTTTTGAGGCCAACTCTTCGGGGAAAGTTGGGATTTTGTTTCCAACTTCAAGCCTATATAAACCAGAGGTTCTTGAAGCCATGGGGGAGGTTCATATTAGGAAAATGATGAACAATTGTAAAGCCTAAGCCATTTTTATGCAGGGAAGCCATTGAGAAGAGCAACTTTGTGGGCCATTTATGGGAGGTTCGTTCATCTGTTTTTAGTGTCGTCAGTTTTTATGGGTTCTTGAGATCTGGTAGAACACAACCATATCATTTTGTAATCAATTTGGCACTTTTATGATGTACTTTTGAAAATTTGAACAAAAATAAGAAAGCCTCACCCTCTCAGACAAAGGCCCGGAGATGTACGTGAGATTGTCAAACTCCGTTATCAAATTTGTTGTTTATTGTTTGTTGTTTCTTCATGCTTATTTACAGATCTATATATTTATTTATGGCTGCTATTTTTCCTCATTAATCCTTCCTCTTTCATCAGTTTTCCTAAATGGTAAAATATCTCATGCAAAATACTTAACCATTGTCTTTAAAAGATCTTTTTGGATCAATTTAACTCACTTTCTTTTACTTCATGCTCTCTTGAACTCTTGAAGTCACTCGCTTGAAAATGTTTTCTCACTTGGACTTCATGCTCACTTGATGACAACCTCCTTATTCCATTTCAGGTAGGTCGTTTTACAACAAGTTTGTCAATTGAAACAAAAAAACAAATATGTCTTATATGACTTAGTAAACAACTCAACCATATAGATTTTGACTCAGGAACTCAGAGAATGCAATCAAATCAAACAATTTAAGGGTGTTGACTTCAATTGATAATGCACCCAAAAATTACAATATAATTGAACTTAGATTTGATTTGAAACTTACAAAAAACTATTGCAAGTATATTGTTCAAAACTGATGTTAAATATGAAGTTGAATTGATGTTGATGTTGTTTAATGTTGATGTAACTGACAACTTGAATTCTTGAATGTGTGTGGTAGTTGCCTAATTTCTTGTACTTTGATTGTAATTGCTTGTGCTTTGATTGTATGTTCTTGAATTTAATTAATTGTGAGAGCTTGCATTTCCTCAACTTGATGTGTTGCATTAAATGATGAATGAAAATTGTGTTTATGTCAAAACAAGACAACAAACATAATCATCCATGAAAAAAATATCCATCCCAAAATACACAAGGTGTACCTAAGATCCCCTTATTCAATTTTGGGTGGATCTAGGACACAATCACCACAAAAATGTCTCTTTATTTTATTGGATACAATGAGCTCTTTTCTCTTAATACAATTAACTCCATACCAAGTTGAATACACTCTCAATCCTTTCAAATAGTATTATTTGACTTTCTTTGGAAATCAATGATGAATGTAAACCCTTATAACCCTTTTTACAAAATAGACTCTTTCTAGACCTTCAAATATTTTGCAAATTTTATATACTTTGAACAAAGAAACCACCTTCAAACAATTCAATATTTTTTTAACATCAATGTCCATATAAATATTTTCTAAACATGGGATGTGGGCATATAGATTCAACATAATTCAAGGTAATCTATTTGTGGGTATTGTGACCAAATACATAATAGAAAGAACTATATGGGGAGAAAAAATGCTTGTTAAATCTTCCTTTCCTTCATCGTTAGTGGATAGAAGTGCCACCACTACCTCCAAAAATAATGAGCACAATAAAGTGCATTACTAAAATATTCTGTGGTTTTAATGAATTTTCCACATTTAAGGATCTATTGAGGATCAAACAAGCATCTAGACACGTGTGACACTAGAAGGAAGAACACCTTCTAGTGGAGGTTTTTGCAAAGGATTTTGGTGTTACAAAATTTGGAATCTTTTTCAAAAAATCCTCCGCTACAACCTCAACTATTGACTGCGGATATTTTAGTGGTGGTTTTAACGGGTGTTCCATATAACTAAAAAAAATTGGTGGGCGGAGGTTGTAGTGAAGGTGTTTTCTTTTTTTTTGATGTTGTTATTGTCAAAACGCATCAATTTCATCTTGACAAACCCACCCCGAGCGTTAATATAATAAAAACACCATAGTGCATTAATATAATACAAATTCCCCGGTGTGTTTATAATTATTGCACAGTAGTTTCACCTTTTTCGTCGTATGTAGAGCACTGATGATATTATAATTTATATGCATCAGTTCTACCTTGTTTTCATATGAAGCATCGATGCATTTTAGTTTATGTATACACCAGTGCATTTACGTTATAGTGAGCACCAATGCGATTAAGTTATCCTGAGACCTAGTGCATCTAATATAGCATGCATCCCTGTGCTTGTATAATTAGAATGTGCATGTGTCTATTTTACCATGTGCATTGAAGGGTAGTGAAATTTCGAATATTCAAGGTGAGATGTCGACGCTATTATTTTTACTAAGCACCGATGTGTATATTATAGTAAAGGCACTGATGTGTAAATTATGTTTATAGCCCTAGTGCGTATAATAAAAGTAATGCACCGGTGCGTACATCATATTTAGTACCCCGATGTATATTTTAAAAATGAGCACCATACAATTTTGAAAGAGTAAATATTATTGTACATTATATCAATTACGGAATGGTGCATTTTCTCAATAGCTTGTACCAGTGTGTTATTATAATTAATGTGCACTAGTGTGTATGACTCAAAATGCATTGCATTCTATATTATGGTAGGCATTGTTTAGTGGGTTGAAAAGAATACAGTGCATTGATATGTATATATTTTAATTAATTGTTTTTCAAAAATATTTTCAATTAATTATTTCAAAATCAAATATTTTTTATAATATGGTTTTATATTTTTGTTATTGCATTTTGATATAATTATTTCATTAATGCATTATCCAACAAATTACAACTATGTTATTTGTAATAATGTAAATCATCTACATATTAATTATTCAGCAATGCAACATTTTACAACATTCAACAATGCAATAAATAAGAAACCCATTTTAATATATATGAATAAGAGACCCATTGTCATACAAAAAGGGACAAGGTAAAGGTCCACAATAATCAAATTGCAACCAATATGTAATTGTTACACTTATTGGTAACATGTCCCCATGAAATTGGGACAATATGTTGAGTGCATTAAACAAAATCCCTGATTTTTAGAGACAGTTATTCCAAAACATACAACTTGCAGTAACATTCAATTATATTGATTGCCATTCATCAATTGAACTATTGTCATTGCTCGAGATGTGTGCATGCCTCATTTCTTCATCATTTGTAGCCAATATTGTACTTTGGTTTTTTAACATAATGTTTTCTTGATCATCTTTTTAAAATTCTTTCAAAGCCATGCTTCATGCATTCTCTCAAAATCTCATATATTGGATGCATTCCATACTTTTTTTCTTGCATGTTTAATACAACATGACAAAGCACAGTCGATATAATCAATATAAAGTTGTCTTGTTGTTTCATTAATTATAAAACAAGGGAAGTTAAATAACATAGCTACTTACAAATTGTTCAATTAAACTTTCATACTTCAACATGTACTCACAACCTATACTTAATCCAGTGTTTATCAATTCGTGGGTTGGATCATCTTTGTATGTTAGCATCTATCAAAAGACATCCATGGACAAGTGTAAATTAATAATTTAAATATAAATATCACAAAAAACATGAAATCTTAAGAAAGGTCGAAAATTTAAATACTCACAAATTTTGTGAGCAACACTTTTATTCCTCATCGTCATGTCTCATGTGTTGAATGGGTTCTATTTTTTTTGTTTTCTGTAGAAAAACAATTGAAAATTAGTATTTCACACAATAATTAAATTTGATGTACATAAGAGAATAAATAAATGATTACATACCTCTGATGCACATTGTAGTTGAGATGGATACTCTTGCGACGCAATTATGTTCATTTCTTTTACCATCTTCTTCTACACTTTTTTGGACATCCCTACTAGAATGTCTTGGTTTTTCCCTTATTTCTCCCTTGGAATTTTCAAAATCTCCCTGAAAAAAACAAACAAACAAACAAACAAACAAACAAACTAGAAATCATCAGATATAAAAATTATGTAATTTAAAAAAAAATAAGATCCCAATGTGTATAGTAACTTAATATGCACTGAGAAATCAACCATATTTATATGCATCAGTGCATCAACCATATGTATACACACTGGTATAGTATAACCATGTCATTGTGAAATTGAAAAAGTTTTGCAAATTTTTGTATTCAATCGATGCTTTATGAATAAAGAAAAGCATGAATTCCTAAGTACTATTTAGCATGCACCATCAAATTGTGAAAAAATTTAAGACATGGCAGTTTCCATATAAACAAAAATAATTCTTCCATTTTAAACTCAACGTTGCTCTTTGTAAAAAAATGTGGCATGGTGCTTATCTAGGTAAAATGCAGACCATCAACCGCTAAAAGTTTTTTTTTAATATTGCTTCTAATTTAAATTAAGGAGTGTTGTTGACATACAAATATGCATTGGTGTTGTTACTATGTATAGAGTCCATTGTTAACCATGAAGGCATTTTAAAAAAAAAATTAATAGTGACAGGACGATTTGGGATCCAATGAAATGAGTGGTTTCAATGCAACAGATAGGAAACACCTATATATATAAAAAAACAAACCCTATAAAAAAAATTCTTAAAAAAATATTATCCTTGTGAAATATAGAAAGAGAAAGCCAAAAAATAGTGAGGAAATTGGGGCTTCCAATACTGAAGGTAACTATCAAACCCTTTTCTTCATTTGGGAATGCACTAAAAATTGTTTGAATCAAATAGGGGAAACATTAAGATGATTAATAGAATGAAATCATATACCTAAAATTTCTCCTTTGTAGATTTCTATGTGATCTACAATAATCCCCCTTGAATTTGGCTCTTCAAAATAAATCCACCCACTCTAAAGTATTTTTCAATAAATATGTATTGCACAAATATCCCTTCTAAATTTTGGCAAAGAAATAAAAGAATGAATAGGGTTTTCCTTTATAAACACAAAAATTGAAATTCCAGCTCATTTTTTTGGTGTATATTTCTACACATTGATGATAAACGTGTGCACTATTTTTTTTTGAAACTTACAATTTTGGTGGGATATACAATGAGTAGCGCACCAGTGTGATGTGCACGTATAATGCACCTATTAATTTTCATAATAAATTTCAACACATTGAAAGTAAGCACACATTATTTTTCTAACTTGATTCAGCGGGTGTGCTATACAATCAAAAATGCACCGATGTGATGTGTAAGTAATAATATATCATATAACAGTTTAATTTGCAAAATTAAAATGCAAACATATGCATTTAAATTTTACGAAAGTTTTACTTTGTGAAGGAAATAGCAAAGATCGATCTTTGATTCTTTGTTCGATTAACGCATCGGTGCATTTGGTTTATCCATATGCACCGACACATCTTGATATGTTGAAGCACGCCATTAAGATATAAAAGTTATTCAAAAAAAAAAATTGAAGTTAGATTATTCTATGTTTCCCAACATGACAGTTTTGGTTCAAATGTAGGGAAAATGGAATTATAATATCAAATGGCCAATTCTTCATATTCCAACTCATTTTAATCATTGGAAGTCCTTCAAGTTCTCTCATATCAATTGCAATACATCTAGATTTTATTGATAATTAATTTATCTCATTGAATTTATGTTATGTATGTAGGTGCATTTAAACAATTTTTCATTGAATTTTGTAGGATCAAGATTCAGGATCAATTTCAGATGCTCAAGATATTCCAGTAGTCCCAAAATTATGTAATATCTTATTAGGAGAAAGATACCGCAAGTAAATGTTTGATGAAAATGGATATAGGAAGGACATGGAAATTCTAAAAGAGTTTTTTTCTAGAGCCTAGTCATAATTAAGAAAATTTTTAATGATCCATACTTATCTAAAAATATAGAAACCTTTGTCAATTTTACTAATTCTTAAAATACTAATTATAAAATGTTTGGTGATATTCTTTTTTAATAGAAGATTCATAAAGTTAGTATTAGAGTAAAAAATTGTGAAATTATTTCAGCGAAAGTGTATAGATCAAAATGTATCGTTGTTCTCTATATTTAGTATTTTAAATTTAATTGAACAAATTTCATATATTATAATAGTTGGATAATATAAATTAATAAAATCTTTGGAAAAATTAAATATTGATCAAATATAATAATTGTGATTTCAGTAAACAATCATATTATAACTTTGTCTTGTAATATTTGAATAAAAAATAGCATTATTATTACATCATCATCATTATTACTAGTGAATAATTATGTTACAATGTTATTATTATAATATATGAAAAAGACATAATTATTCAAATCACAATCATTTCACTCATCATATTTAAGTATTCACCTTGAAGAACAATTAAACATTGTATGGCACTAGTGGTTCTAACATTTTGAAATCACAATCCAAATTAAACGCTTTCATAAAAGTAAAGTTAAACATTACATGGCCACCGTAAATTTAAATCATTGATACATCTCAAATTCAACTTTAAAAAAGTGAAATCATTAACAATCTTCATCATTAGCATACTCATAATACATTTTATAAATCAAACAATAGCAACCACAACATTATATGAAAAACATAATATACATGAGAGATATACATATGAATCTACATGTCAAACATACTTCTCAACAAAATCTAAAATAAGCATGTCATATATACATCTCAAGTCAAATATAAAACAATCAATATACATGTCAATTAGTACCACTACTAGCTAGGTCCACCACCAAAGCCAAATGCATCAGTGTCTCTACTACCAAAAGTAGAGCCTCTATCAAGACCAGATATGTCAGAAATAAATGTCAACAAAGTACACTATCAAATGTCTCTCTATCAAGATCATTGTAATACCCCTATGCCAAACCCCAATTGTAAATGTGCATCTACTTTATAGACTAGTTCCTTTGTATATATGTTTTGAGGCCATAATGCACATGTGATTACTAGGCCAAAGAGACTAGGTGCTAAAAGTTCAGTGAGCCTATCATTGTAATATGTAATCACACTTGATGATGTTAATAAAAATACATCATTGTTGCATACCAATCATAAAAAAGAGTATGGGGGGATAGAAATCCACTAGAGGGAAAGGGAGCTAAGAGTCTAGGAAGGGGGGTTAAGACAAGGGGGGATTAAGCCAAGGGAATATTATAATAATATTTTCTAATATCTAAATTATGGGATATATTTGTATATGAAGTTCCTAAATTTAGGGAATGTATCACCAAGTGGGGACAATGTAGTTCCCAACATAACAAGTTTCAAGTTCGGAACATGCATACATAAAGTGGGAACTTAGTGTATTTTCTCATCATTCTCTCATCATTCTCACAATAACTCTTTCCATTTGTACCTTCCTTCCATCCATCATTGGTACATGTAGTTGCATATATTTTGCACATGGATGTACCCAATAATTCCTTGGTAGTTTGGGTTGAAGAAGTGGGTTGTCAAGCCCGAGAGAATTCTCTTTGGGTGAGATAATTATTGGGATTATTTCACTTTGTGTTGGGCTAGTGCATGTTTCAAATCATGAGGGAATCCTTGTGTTCCAAGTGCTACAGATATCTAAGACTTCCTATCCAGCCTCTTGTTGAAGCCCTATAAGGGAAGTGGGATAGCCAAAGTACTGTTGAGAAAATATGGGGTACACTTCATGGGGTGGGATAGGCTATGTGATGCAGGAGCATCGCCTTCAAATTCAAAGATGAAAGTGTGGAGGAAAAGACACGACATCTCAGCATGACAGAGTTTCAAATCAACATTTAACTCAGAAGTAAATCGAGTTGTTGATATATTTTTAGAAACAACATTTTTTAAAATATGTCGTGTTTGTAAAGTCGTATAGGACAGTAAGGGGTTGCATATATAGAGTGTTGACTCTTATATGGAAATAATTGTTAGTTATTGTAATATGACAAAGTAGGTAACCACTAAAAGTTGACAGCATACATTGCAGACAGGACGAGAGAGATCATAGAGTCAGTCCTTAGATACTTTGTTGTTGTATTGTAATAGAAGAGAGGGATAGAGATAGAATAGAGATCAATAGAGCATAATAGAGTAGAAGAAAGACATAGTGGAGAAATGCAATATATGTAACTTGTTTCATGAATGAATAGAACAGACAGAATTGTCCCAAATCTTGGAATCTGTTCATTTTAATGTGTGATTTAATGAATGTTGCATTTTATGTATGTCATTTATTTCATTTCATTCATGTATGATTGTTCGATAAGTTGATCGTATGAGTTCGTGACGAAACTGGACAAGTTTCAATTGTTTCTCTTCTGAAACTCATATGCAAGGTGTGCATCTCGAACACAAGGAGTGTGTCGACTGAGTCTCAGATTGACTCAGAAGAGTTTAGAGAGAGAGAAAACAAAAATTAGACTAGGTGCAAGGAATGCACAGCATCAAGAAGTGACCAAGCGTTGAAGAACCCGAACAGAGCAACACCAGGAGGGAGAGAAGAATTTATTTTCAAGAAATCCTTCGAACTAACTTATCAAAATCCCCAAATGCAAGGAGTGTGTGGGAAGTCAGAATCCTTTAAGGATCAATATCAGAAGGGATATAATTTTTCATGAATGTTGATGAGATCCAAGAATCGAACTCGTAGGAGGAGAAAAGGTCGAACCCTTTGAAGACTGATAAATCTTCTAATTCAAAGGAAATCAGAAGCTCAGGTGGAGGAGCAAAAGTGGCCATTGGATCACAGTGAAAAATATCAACAGTCGTCTGATCAGAGCAAGGTTCACAAGCCTTAGAGATTTGCACACACAGGAGAGAGAAATTACCAAAGTTTCAAAGTTCTGAAGTAGTTTGGGACCTTCCATCATCAAGGAAGACAGGTGGTGCAAGATCCACAGCTCCGGAAGTTTGTGGATGAAGAGGAGGTGAAATAGTCGAAGTAGGATCCTAACCATTGATCACCAGGAGATATGTGTCAGCATGCTAGCAGTTTCGGGAAATCTATTCGAGATTTTTTCAGTTGAGACTTGAAAATCCCAAAGCACAAATAGTTGAAGAGCCGAGAGTCGTCGATCTGTGAGTGGACACTTGTCAAAATATCGTGAGCTCCGAGTAAATTTCATTGGGGTTTTAGTTGAGAGGTGAGATTCGCAAACTTCAAAGAGCCAGAGGATATCTAGACCATCTGATATAGAGGGACACATGGCGACAGGTCATGGATTTCTAGGAAATTCTTGAAGTAACTCATAGTCGTCAGATCAGAAGAGACATGGCATAAACCTATGAAATTTGGGTAAAGACCTGAAGTAAGCTTGAATTGTCTGATTCAGTAGGACATGTGGTAGAATATCATGTACTTCAAGGGGAAGTGAAGTTTGAGATTTCAGATCTCAAAAGTCTAGAGACCTGAAGGATATCTCGACCGTTGATTGAGAAAGGGGATGCAGGACCATTGATTTATTTGAAAGGTCAAACACCTGAAGTAGAAGTAGGGTCATTTATTGAGGAGGATAGGTGTCCATAGATCGTCAACTCCATAATATTGACATATGGAGGAAATCAGGTTTTGAGACTTGAAAATTTCAAAGTCCGGAATCACGAAGGAGATCACATTCGTTAATTTAGGATGGGCAAATATGGTTCATAGATTTGGAAAGGGAAGATCTAAACCATCATTTCAGGCAGTACCGTCAATATCGGGAGATATATGGTCCTGTAGCATTGCGGGGATAGGAGTTTTGTGAACTTTAAAACGTTTAGGGTGGGCCGCAATCCATACCATGGTTTTGGCAAGAGGACACGTGGAGGATCGAGGAGAATTGCAGGTTGAAAAGTAATTTGATATCAAACCGCCTTTGGTCGCACCCACAATTGTGTGGTCATGTGAGGTCATCGCCCAAGGTCATATCAAGAGGGGGATTATAAGAAAAGGAGCTAATGCCCAGTACTCTGAGATTTCACAAAAGAGCGAGAGGGAAGGTTGTAGGTACCATAAAACCTGTACCAGGAAGCCGAAAGGGCCTGTGTTTAGATACAGAAGGAGACCACTAAGGTTTCAGAGGTTCATTTGACTCAAGAATTAGAGATCCTTGATCGGGAGGTCATGTAGCTCTACGGGGGAGTAGGGGGGCTGCATCGGGTGGTATCGGAGCTGATATTGAGTTTGTTTACAGATAGAAGACAAATGAGAAAGGAGGTAAATTGGTATCAATTGTGGTATCAAGAAAATTTGATTTATGTTTGTAAGCATCAAAAGGTGACACAGTGGAATCATGCCACCCAGGAGGTGTAGAGCGAATCTAGAAATGGAAGAAGAAATGAGGCGACTCCGAATGAGACTGGATGCCATGGAAACAACGCAGAGGAGAGAACTAGATGTTGGAGATATAAGTGAATATGAGAGAGAAGAGATAGAGGTCGAAGAAAATGTAGCGGAGGATGATGCATAAGATCTCTTATTGAAATTTGTTTCAAGAATAGGAGCCAGAGAAAGAATAGAGGTACTAATGTATGAAGGCAATTTAGAAGTTGAAGAATTGTTAGATTGGGTACGTGCTATGGACAAATACTTCGATTATGAAGATATCTAAGAATACAATATGTTGAAGCATGTAGTGACAAGACTGAAAGGTCATGTAGCGCTATGGTGGGATGAATTGCAAGCCAAACACAGGAGCAAATGTAAGCAAAAAATTAATAACTAGGATAGGATGATAGACAAGTTGAAAGTCAAATTTATCCCAAAGGACTATCAAATCAATATGTTTAGGAGATTGCAAAACCTGAGATAGAAAATCTTATCAATGAAGGAGTACACTGAATAATTTTACAGACTAAACATCAGGGCTGGACAAAAAGAGAATGAAGATGAGAAAATAGCCAGATATATCAATGGGTTGAGATATAAAATACAAGAGGATATCAGCATGATATTTGTTAGAAAATTTGAGGATGCTTATTAAGAATCCTTGAAATCTAAAGAAAAAATGGCCAGGAAACAGAGCCAACAAAATACAGGAGGAAATTCAAGCAGAGGTAAGGGAACCGGCAGAGAGAAGTTCCAAAAGCTGAAGCATAAAGCTGGCAAATAGCATAGTCACCCTAAGAAAGGTGGAAGTTCTAAAGAAGGAAAACATGGAGGAAGAAGCTCTTTTTCCAAAGGATGAGGAAGAGACTGAGGATGTGAAGCTAGATTTTATACCTATGGAAAATCAAGGCACAAGTCTTGGGAATGTCCTGAGAGAAAAAAAGAAGGAGGAGGCGAAGAACACATTCCCGAAGAACAGAATCATGTGGAAGCAGAAGCAGCAGAAGGAGGAAACAACCTCATGATGAGGAAAATCCTTCTTAAACCAGAGAAGGATGAAGAAGAACCATTTCAACAAAGAATTTTGTTCAGGACTTCTTTCAAGACGATAGACAGAGTTTGCAAGGTGATCATAGACAGTGGGAGCACTAACATTCTAGTATCCACAGAGATGGTGGAGAAGCTGGATTTGAAGACAACTGCACATCCAAACCCATACAAGGTATCATGGTTGCAGAAAGGACATCAAGTAATGGTAAGTCAACAATGCCAAGTTGAATTTAAAATAGGAGGTTATAGGGATGAAATATTATGTGATGTAATTCCTATGGATATCTGTCATAATTTATTGGGGAGACCATGGCAGTTTGACAGAAAATTTATTCATGATGGAAGAAAGAATACTTATACCCTAGAAAATAGTGGTAGGACACATATGTTGTTACCCATAGAAGACGAAGAGAAAAAAAGGGAAGCTAGTTCAAGTATACTTCTCATGAGTGGGAAGGAACTCTTGAATGAATTCAAGAAGGAGAAAGAAATACAGTTTGTTGTAGTGAGGAAGCCTAGATTTATCCTTAAGAGGAAGTCAAAAATCAAGTCCAAGAGTTATTAGATAAAGGTTTAGTCAGGGAAAGTCTAAGCCCATGCACGGTACCAACTGTGTTAAGTCCAGAGAAATATGGAGGATGGAGAATGTGTACAGATTCCAGAGCCATCAACAAGATAACCATTAGGTACATATTTCTTTTACTGGGGATGGATGATTTGATGGATTTTTTGAGTGGAGCAAGTTATTTTCCCAAGATAGAATTGAAGAGTGGATATCATCAAATAAGGATGAGAGAGGGAGATGAGTGGAAAACAGCATTCAAGACAAATCAAGGATTGTTTGAATGGTTGGTCATGCCATTTGGGTTGACAAATGCACCAAGCACATTTATGATATTGATGAATGAAGTATTGAATGACTTCATAGGAAAATTTGTCATAGTATATCTGGATGACATACTTATCTTCAGTAATATAGAGGGAGAACACTTGAGACATCTGACATAAGTGATGGAAAAATTGCAACAGGAAAAATTGTTGATAAATTTGAAGAAAAACTCATTTATGAAGACATAACTCATATACTTGGGTTTTGTGATCTCTTCAAATGAATTGAATATGGATCCAAAAAAGGTGAGAGTAATCAAAGAATGGCCATCGCTAAGTAGCATATTTGAGGTGAGAAGTTTTCATGGGTTAGCAAGTTTTTATAGAAAGTTTATCAAAACTTTCAGTGGTATATGTACACCCATGCTGGACACTATGAAGAAGAAACACAAGTACTTTAGTTGGATAGAGGAAGATGAAAAAAGTTTCAAAGTGTTGAAAGAGAATATCACAGAACAACCAATTATGGGTTTACCAGATTTTGGAAAAAAAACTCAAGTGAGATGTGATGCAAGTGGATTAGCTATTGGAGAAATCTTGAGTCTGGATAATAGGCCAGTTGCTTATTTAAGTGAGAATATGAATGACACCAAGAAGAATTATTCCACATATGAAAAAGAATTTTATGCAGTGATTCAAGATTTGAAGAAGTGGAGGCACTATCTAATTCCTAAATAATGTATCGTGTACAGTGATAACCAAGCTTTGCAGTTTATTACTAGGCAAGAAAAGTTGAATCAGAGACATGCTAAATGGGTAGAATTTATGCAAAATTTTACTTTTTTTATTAAACATATCGATGGAACTGCTAACAAAGTTGCATATTCTTTGAGTAGGAGGAGTTTAATTGTACAGGAATTCCAAGTGGAGACCCTAGGGTTTGAACACCTCAAGGAGATGTATAGAAAATATGCAGATTTCAAGGAAGCTTATAAGGCATGCAAGAATCCTTTGTTGGGAGATAGAAGCCCATGGACTAAATATTTGATCCAGGATGGATTATTTTTCAAAGGAATCCAACTATGCATACCGAAATTCTCAATGAGAGATAGCCTACTGAAAGATAAACACAATGGAGGATTAGTTGGACATTTTGGTCATGATAAGACATTTGCATAGCTGAGCAATTCCTATTATTTGTCGAGCATGAGGGAAAAGGTGAAAATGTTTGTAAACAAATGCATAATTTGTTAGTATGCAAAAGGAAGACAACAAAACACTGGTTTGTATCAACCATTACCAATTCCAGAAAGGTTGTGGGATGCAATCACTATGGATTTTGTATTCAGATTGCCTAGAACTTAGAAAGGGATTGATTCCATATTTGTTGTGGTGGAGAGATTTTCAAAAATGGCACATTACATACCATTCCATAAAACAAACAATGCTACACACATAGCCAATTTTTTTTCCAAAGAAGTGGTAAGACTACATGGATTGCCTAGGAGCATAGTCTCAGACAAGGACACCAAATTTGTAGGACACTTTTGGAGGACTCTATGGAAGAGGTTGGAGACAAACTTGTCTTTTATTTTAGCATATCACCCTCATACGGATGGATAGACTGAAGTATTGAACAGGAGTCTGGGAAACTTGTTAAGAAGTTTAGTCACTAAGCAAGGTCATCAATGGGATCAGATTCTGGCACAAGCAGAATTTGAATTCAACAATTCAGTGAACAGGAGCATAGGGAAAAGTCCATTTCAATATGTGTATGGTATACATCCAAGAGGTATTAAAAAATTGAGAGATCTGAATCAAGAAGAGTTCAGAAGTGTTAGAGAAGAGGATTTTGCAACAAAAATGTAGAAACTCCATGACAGAGTCAGAGAGAAGCTACAGGACAACAGTGAGAAATACAAGAACATAGTTAATCAAAAGAGGAGAGAAGTTCAATTCGAATTTGGAGATGAATTTTTAGCTCATTTGAAAAAATAAAGGTTTCCAAGGGGAACGTATAACAAGTTGAAGATGAAGAAAATAGGACCATGCAGGATTCTCAGAAAAATAGCAGCCAATGCTTATGAAATTGAGTTGCCAGACAATGTTGGGATATCACTGATATTCAATGTTGCAGACCTGTATCCTTACAGGAGAGATGAGGCAGGAGAATCAGATGATCATAGAGAATTTCAGTGAGAAGAACAATTTCCCATAGTAGAAAAACCTCATATGGAGAAAATCATTGAATAGAAAGATGGAAAGAAGACCAGGAGGAAGACATATCCTGAATACTTAGTGAAGTGGAAAGATCATCCAATGGAAGATGCAAGTTGGGTCACAGAACCTGATATTTTGAAACATGGAAAAATAGTACAAGAGTCCATGAAAAATTTAACCAGATGAGTATGATGCAGGAGAATCACCTTCAAAGTCAAAGACACAAGCATGGAGGCAAAGATATGACATCTCAGCATGATAGAGTTTCAAATCAACATTTAACTCAGAAGTAAATCGAGTTGTTGACATATTTTTGGAAATAACATTTTTTTAAATATGTCGTGTTTGTAAAGTTGTATAGGACAATAAGGGGTTGCATATATAGAGTGTTGACTCTTATCTGGAAATAAATATTAGTTATTGTAATAGGACAAAGTAGGTAACTTCTAAGAGTTGACAGGATAGGTTGCAGACAAGACGAGAGAGCTCATGGAGTCACTCCTTATATAGTTTGTTGTTGTATTGTAATAGAAGAGAGGGATAGAGATAGAATAGAGATCGGTAGAGGAGAATAGAGTAGAAGAAAGACGTAGTGGAGAACTACAATATATGTAACTTGTTTCATGAATGACTAGAACAGACAAAATTGTCCCAAATCTTGGACTGTGTTCAGTTTAATGTGTGATTGAATGAATGTTGCATTCTGTGTATGTCGTTTAGTTCATTTCATTCATGTATGATTGTTAGAGAAGTTGATTGTATGAGTTCGTGATGGAACTGGACAAGTTTCAATTGTTTCTCTTCTGAAAATCGTATGCAAGGTGTGCATATCAAATGCAAGGAGTGCATTGACTGAGTCTCAAATTGACTCAGAAGATTTCATAGAGAGAGAAAAGGAAACTTAGACCAGGTGCAAGGAGTGCACAGTGTCAAGAAGTGACCAAGCGTCGAAGAACCGAAACAAAGGAACGCCGGGAGGGTGAGAAGAATTTCTTTTCAAGAAATCCTTCGAACTAAGTTATCGAAATCCCCAAATGCAAGGAGTGTGTGGGAAGTCAAAATCCTTTAAGAATCAATCTCAAAAGGGATATCATTGTTCATAAGTGTTGATGAGATCCAAGAATCTGACTCGTAGGAGGAGAAAAATTTGAACCCTTTGAACACTAATAAATCTTCTAAGTTGGAGGAAATCAGAAGCTCAGGAGGAGGAGAGACAGTGGTCGTTGGATCACAGTGCAACGGATCAACAACCATCTGATCAAAGCAAGGTGCACAAACCTTAGAGCTTCGCACACACAGGAGAGAGAACTTACCAAAGTTCTGAAGTCTCGAAGTAGTTTGGGACCGTCCATTGTCAAGGAAGACAGGTGGCGCAAGATCCACGACTCTGGAAATTTGTGGAAGAAGAGGAGGTGAAATAGCTAAAGTAGAATCATGACCATTGATCACCAGGAGACCAGCAGCTTCGGGAAATATATTCTAGAGTTTTTCAATTGAGACTTGAAACTCTCGAAGCGTGAATATCCAAAGATTCGAGAGTCATCGATCTGTGAGTGGACACTTGTCAATAGATCATGAGATCTGAGAAAATTTCATTGGGGTTTCCATTGAGAGGTGATATTACTGAACCCCGAAGAGCCGGAGGAGATCTAGACCATCTGATCCAAAGAGACACGTGGCGATAGATCATGGACTCTGAGAAAAGTCTCGAAGTAACTCATAGTCATCAAATTAGAAGAGACGTGGCATAAATATGTGAACTCTGGGTAAAGTCCCAAAGTAAGCCTCAACCCTTTGATTTAGTAAGACGCATAGCAGAATCCTGTGTACTTTGAGGGGAAGTGAAGTTTGAGATTTGAGATCTCAAAAGTTCAAAAACCCAAAGGAGATCTCAATCGTTGATCGAGAGAGGGGCAGTAGGACCGTTAATTTAGTTGAAAGGTCAAACACCCGAAGTAGAAGTAGGTCCATTGATTGAGGAGGATAGGTTTCCACAGATCATCAACTCCGGAAGATTGACATATGGAGGAAAGTAGGGTTTGAGACTTGAAAAGTCTGAAGTCCAGAATCACGAAGGAGATCACATCCGTTGATTTAGGAGAGGCATATCTGGTCCATATATTTGGAAAGAGAATATACGAACCATCAGTTCAGATAGCACTGTCAAGATCATGAGATCGAATGTCCCGTAGCATTGCAGGGACAGGAGTTGCATGAACTTTAAAATGTTGAGGGTGGGCTGCAATCCAGACCATGGTTTTGGCAAGAGGACACTTGGAGGATCGAGGAGAATTGTAGGACAAAAATTAGTTTGATATCAAACTGCCTTTGGTCCTGCCTGCAATCGTGTGGTCACGTGAGGTCATCGCCCAAGTTCATATCAAGAGGGGGCTTATCAGAAAAGGATATAACACCCAGTACTCTAAGATTTCACAGAAGAGCGAGAGGTAAGGTTGTGGGTACCATAAGACCTGCACCAGGAAGCCGAAAGGCCCTATGTTTAGATAAAGAAGGAGACCACTAAGGTTTCAGAGGGTTGTTTGACTCAAGAATCATAGATCCTTGATTGGGAGGCCATGTAGCCCTACGGGGGAGTAGGGGGGATACATCACTATGGGGAATGAGAGGTTGAGAGTTGGGAATGGTTGTTGAGATTGGCACCTTGGACTGAGTTCATTTATGTTGTCTGTTAGATCTTAGTCTGGCTTAGGAATCCTTTTCCCTAGTGGATTTTTAGCCTTAGCTCGAGGGTGACCTATTGCTGAGGATTTATGAGTAGTAGATTCTATGGCTGGGAGGAACATCTAAGGTCTACATCTAGACAGTGATTTATGAAAGATAAGTGTATTTCATGTGTTTCTTATTTTTATTGTGTGTTTAATTAAATTAAATATGTTGTGATTTAATTGTTTTTTCTATGCATGTGTGTTTGTTGTTAGGAATGCATAATTATGTTCATATGCAGGGAATTTAATTAATAAATGGTATCAGAGATGAAAATTATTGTGTGGAATTTCCCATATTGGGCCTAGGGATGCTACAATCATCAACATGTGCAGCAATACCAGATGTGAACATAGTTTCCAAAGCATCAAAATATTTTGACATCTGTGGAGGAGGAGGGTGATGACACATGTGGAGGAGAACGAGAAGGATCAATGGATGGTGACACAATTGGAGGATGAGTATGAGGATCAGTGGAATATGGTGATGCAAGTGGAAGATAAGCAAGAGGAGGAGGAGGAGGATCAGATGTGGGTGCAAATTCAAATACATGTGGAGGGTAAGAAGGAGGAGGAGGAGTATCGGACGTGGATGCAATTTCAGACACATGTGGAGGGGAAGAAAGAGGAGGAGTAGGAGGATGATAGAACATGAATGCAGGTTCAGAAACATGTGGAGGGGAATAAAGAGGATCAGTGGATGGTGCAATCGACTCATTTGGAGGAGAAGCAAGAGGAGTAGGAGGACCATGTGGTGGAGTAGAGGATTTGGATGGGTCTGTTGATGAGCTATATGGATTAGGATCATGAGAAGGGCCCCTCAACCTCTCAATGAGTTTGAACTCACTGAAAATATGACACATAACAATGTCATGTAATGAGGCAAGCTCCTCCATATCGTAGAGAGATCATGCACTCGTAATATGTCTATAACTTTTGTAGGTACCACTTCGTGACTAGTCATGACACCACATAGATGATTTACCACATCTATCTAGACTCTTCGATCTAGCTTGCATGGCATGTGGGGTATCTATACTAGAGGCTAGTCTTCTACCACCTCCACCACCTCATCTTGTTAAGGAGACTCATCCCCAACATATGTGTCAATATATGCAAAACAATAGATAATAATAATAAGATAACTAAAACAAAATGTTACAATAAAGTACATGTGCATTAAATAAGACATAAAATATGCAACTAGATTTATCAAAACATAACAAAAATATTACCTCTCTAATATGGTGGCTTGGTTGTTGTAAATTGGATTTTTGGACATCCTCTCAAATCTAAACCCATGTACAGGTAATGTATAATATCGAGGACATGATTTTCCTCTCTATCCAATAAATCACATGCATCCCTACCAATTGGAGAAATGGGAAACTCAAGTTGTCCCTTCTTAGGAAACCATTGACCCTACATGCACATATGTGCATCAAGCATATGCCTAGAAGGAAAGTAGGGTACTTGTGGTAAAGTGATATGAACCCTCTCAAACAATAGTGTTAATAACTCTGACATGAATGGGAAGAATCTCATCCCTTGTAAAATCGTGCGATTGTGATCTAATGCAAAACAAAATTGTCTCAAAAAATATCCAACCACTTAATCAATCGAGTCCTCTACACTAAATTATCTACATAATACAACAACGAGAAACCTATGTGTTTCCCGTCATATTTAGATTGTGACAGTTCCAAGAAAATAAGACATAGGAACCTAACCTCCTCGCTACCAAATGAAGATATATGCAACTGACCACAAGGAACCTGGATTCAACTCCTTATAGGAAAGAACCTTTGGATGGACATATATCTGCACATGTGCTAGTCGAGTCTCTCATGCAACACCATGTAGTATCTCATGGAACTTGGGAAAGCCACCCCCCTCCTAGACAATCCAATGGTGAAATAAACAACCTCCTCTGTGGGATTATACCACAGATTGGGACCAACCCTAAACCTCTATTTCCCATGATCCCAATGACAAATCAACTACTATAACAACAAATAGTTCCCCCTAAGGGATGTAACCTCCTAATAAAAGTTGAAGGGGCCAACATCCATTAAAATTTCATGTGTCATTTGTGAAATACGGTAAGGGAACAACTCCCTCTCCATTTCCTTGGCCTCCCACTCACACACAAAGGTGTGTGTCTCGACCTATTGTTGATGATGCTACTCCTCCTCTCGTCATCATCATTGTCTCTAATTCACATACAAATATATATATATATATATATATATATATAATTGAAATTATAAAATGCACACATATATAAATAACTTGTATTTTAAAAAATCTATAATTATTTTTTTTTGCAAAAAAATCTAAAAAAGTAATTTGTGTGCCTAAAAAAGAACATACGCCCCATTGACAATGCTCTATATCAAATAAACAACAACACCATGTGGTGTTGTTCCTAACACGCACCGGTGTGCCACATTTCTTGTCACACCACCACATACTTCAGTGGTGCATCCCATAAGATGCACTGCACCATTAAATTGTGAAATAATCATTCTGGTGTCATGCTCTTTATAACATTAGTGAGTTTTTTCTACCTAAAAGCACTACTAGGATAAATTGTTTCATTGCAACTTAAGCAATCTAGTGCATTGATATGAATGCACTAGTGCTAGCATGTTATTGTAGAACTAACATTACCTTTTGTGTTACATTATCTTGTATAGAGCACTGGTAATGGGGTGTCCAACCAAACACCTAGGCACATGAAATCGTTCAATATTTTCCCAGTGCAGTTCTTTTAAATGCACAAATTCGTTTCATGAACAAAGATGCACCGCATCGCTAAAATTTATGAAACAAAAAATTATTGGTGCAATTTGTTAAACAAAACGCACTGGTGTGCCAATTTTATCAGAGCATCGACATGATGTCTAGCAATGTGTTGTCTTCCTAATGCACCCAAAATGGGGCCTTACAGAAGATGACCCACAATGCTTATTTTTCAAAACATATCAAGGTGCATGCATTTAATGTTTACACACGAGTGATCCATGATTATTGTCGCATTGCCATGTATTTTAGTGGTATGTGTAATAAGTCACATCGCGATGATATATTATGAAAAATTTGACCCAATGTTGTTCCCTTTACAACATCGGTGCATTTGTTGGATAGATGGGCACCACTAGGTTAAATTAGTTTATGAAAATTGAAGTGATGCCATGTGTTACTATTAATGCACCGGTGCTACCATGATATTGGAGCACCGACATTGTTTTTAGCAGTGCATTGTAAAGGATAGAGCACTGGGAACGAGGCATATAATGAGACGCCCCTCTATGTCAAGTCAATCAATATATGTCCTGGTGCATTTTTGTACACAACACCGGTCCATTTCGTTAAAAATATTGCACTATTACATTTATTTTTTTATATCATTAAGTTAATGGTGTGCCTAATTAAGTGAAATGTATCAGTGTGAGTCGAAGCTAATTACACACTAGTTGCAGGGCGTTCCAAAGGATGTACCGCTTTTTTTTTTTTAAATTTATCGTAGTGCTCTTCCTTGAATGGCATGGGTGCATATGTTTATATTATATGCATCAGAGGTGATTCTTACTATGAATTTAACACAGGATGTACCGCTTTTGGTTGAGCCGAAGCGTTCAGGTGCACCACGTGAAATTGGAAAAAAATTGAAAAAAAAGGTCAAATTTCAAGATAAATTCAATTTTAATTGGATGAAAATGAAAATAGGAACATAATAAACAATTTTCCTTGCCTATTATGTCTCGAGGAAGCATGGTTTCACCATTGAGAGGAAATGAAAATTCGTGGTAATTTGTAAAATTTGGAAATGTGTGGAATCTACCAATGGAGCTATCCAAGTTGTTGTAGAGCACCAGAAATGGGGAATATTTGGAAGGAGGGTGAGAACTAGTGATTTCTTGAGAGTTTGGAAGCACGAAATGAACTGTAACAATGAAAATCAGTTTGGTAAATTTTTTTTATTTACCCTACCACGGTGGACCTAACGACGGAGATGTGCACTGGTGCATAATGTTCAATGGAGCCAACGCATTTTATTTAGTGTCTCTTATTTTTATTATAATGTATGACGATGCTTTTGAACATTGAAGAATCAGTGATTTATTTTTTATGTGCGCACCGGTGTGTATGCACCTTAAAGTTGCACAGGTAAAAAACATATGCAAAAACCTCTAGTTTCCTACCTCCGCTAACAAACTCTACTACAAAAAGTGGTAGTGCATTTGAATATTCAAGCACTAGTGAATTATGTTTTGGGTGAGCACCATTGCATTATGTTTTAGGTGAGCACTAGTGCATATGGACATTAAAGGCACACCAATAAAAAAATATCCAGAAAAACCTTCGACCGCCTACCTCCATTATAAACAACTAAGGGGTAAATATTTTTGTGAGGTTCTATAAAAACATCCACTAGAAGGTGTTCTCCTTATAGTTTGAGTGGGTTTGTTGCAAAGATAATAGTCATCTAGACGCGTGTGACTGAGTTTTTTGTCTTCAACGTTTTCCTTATTGCATTCTTCCTCCACTTTCTTCCATGAACTTGCACCAAAGCGTTGATGCAGATCCAAGGAATGGCTTCTCGAAAAATCAAAGGATCTTATTGGAATTACAAGGTAAAATGATCACAATATATATCTCCCAAATAGTGGGATCCTGCTAGATAATTGTCTCACCAAGAATCAGAGTGTTGACAAATATTTTTTAATTTCGGTCTGAAAAACGTCATTATGGAAAATAAGGAATCCTTTTAAAATATGTTAAAAAATAGAGATATTATTTATTTGATGCAAATAATTCATCAGTGATATAATCCTAGGTTTATAGATCAACCATAGAGGTAGTAATATAACACACAAGAAGGAACTGTATTGAATGGCCCAACTTTTATAATGATTTTTAGTAAGAGTTATGAAATATTAGGTCTAGTCTTGAGCAACAAGAGTTTTCTAGGAGTGTTCGGCGAGCGAGCGTTAGGGTTGTGCAGCGAGCGTTAGGGTTCGGGCAGAGAGGCTCATGACGGCGCCAGGGGGCAGGATCCCCGCCCCCCCATCGATTGCAGATGCATTCCGCAGGCTCATCCACAGCCATGGGAAGCAGACTGCACCTCCTGAGATCCCGAAATTCATTAAAAAGCTGGACGAGATTCCTGAAATAGCACTGCCGGAAGAGAACCCAATGAAGATAGCAGTAGCCCTAGCCAATCGAGGGTTAGTTGGTCAGTTTATGGGACTGTGGCCGTCCACTAAAACCACAGACGACTGGATACAGAGGAACTGGAGACCGAATCTAGCAAACGGAGTAACCTGCTATCCGGTAGGCCGGGGCTATTTCGTTTTTGAATTCATAACGGAAGAAGATCGAGACCTGGTATTCAGGAACGGGCCTTATTTCATGGGGACACAGGGTCTCTATTTAAATAAATGGTCTCCGGACTTCAACCCCTTAATGGACATGCCAAAAGAAGTACCCGTCTGGGTCAGATTGCCGAACCTCCCTATTCACTGCTGGGACAATGAATCATTGCTCAGAATCGGAAATGGAGTTGGACGGTTCATAGATAAAGCAGATCACAAGGGACAATACACATGCGCTCGAATATGCGTAGAGGTTAACCTGGAGGCAGGACTCTCGGAAGCTGTCAAGTTAACCGTGGGATCATGGACTCATTTCCAAAAGTTAGATTACGAGCACCTTCCGTTTAAATGCAGAAACTGCCAGGAATATGGAAATTTTCAAAGAAATTGCCCCAAGATACAATCCAGCAGGACCGAGGATGCAGAAGGATGGCAAAAAGTTAGAAGAGGGAAAAATTCACAAAATACAAAGAACAGAGATAAGAGGCCGCAGGATCTACCAAAAGAAGGGAATCCA
>ML802208.1:139178-156134 GCA_009831015.1 Picea engelmannii | reverse complement strand
ATCATCAAAGGGAAAAACTTAGCAAAAAGTAGAATCCCAATCTATGAGTGGAAACCTATATGCAATGACATCTTCATATGATGATGATGTGGGTGTAGCTATAGATTGATAATGATTTTTATCTTTTGAAATAAGGCTTGAGTTTGGAATATCTATTTGAAATAGACCTCGATCTACAAGATTAAAAAAAAAAAAAAAAAATCCTACAGAAACAAGGGCCTCCCTTGCTTCCCCCTCTCCCCACCCTAAGTGCATGCAGTTTGATAATGCAAAACCTAGATTTTTCAATATGCCATTCAGAGGGCCACGGTTCAAGTGTATTAGTCAATTGGTTGTTTTGTGAGCCCCTTATCTATCTCAATCTAATGGTGTGCTCAGATATGGAAATGTGAAAAATGTAGTGGCATATGTTTTGAGATCGGGATTGCAAGGAAAATTCAAGGAATCATATATCAATATATTTTTCCACTGATTGGGTTGAGTGATCTCCTGACATCTCACAAATTTGTTAAAATAGGTTGCACCAGTAGCAAGGATAAGAGATACAAATTTTTTCTTTCATTAACTAGGTTTTAATCCAACAATTTTGTGTTTTTTTCGTTCCCACTTTTTCTTTTTAAATCAAGACAAAAATAGAAACCACAAACTACAGTGATGGAGTGGAAGAATCACACATCAATAGTCTTCATAGATCGCTTGGAAAATATATCTAAAACTTGAAAAATAATTTTGAATGTTGATGGAATGGAATCCCAAATTCAACATACAATGATAAATTTCCCAACATATATAAAAAACAATTGCACATTAAACCAACAAGGAATTGAAAGAATGATGACCTTGCCATTTCACCTCCAAATGAATGTAAATATGCAATTTTTTTGATGTAGATAACACCGTTATTTTTTCATGGATTACGATCATGGAGTAGCTTCATCACCACAAGCTATAACTCCTCACCTTTCATGGAGTAAACCAAGATGCTATGGAAAAATACCACAATTTTTTTCATGCCCTAAGAACTATAGTGCTATGATACCAATTGAAGAAATATAACACTCAAGATCAGGACAAGAACTTTGGAAGAAAATTCCTCAAGCCATATTCATGACACTTCTCTCATTGTATTATTTTAATGATACAAATATATAATACAATAATGAAACCACCTCAATTTCTCTCACATTGACACCACATTGGAAGATAAGGTAGGAGGAGGAAAAATAGGAAACTATAAACACACTTAGGATAAAAGTTATATCCTAGAATGTGAAATACAAAGGTGGTATACTAGGACTTCATGATTGTATATGAGTAAGAGGCTAAAATTTTGGTTATAATTAGGGTTTCCTAGATATCTATAAATAAGGATGGAGTTATCCTTATGAATAATGTATTGGGGTATAGTGTATTGGAGCTTAGCTCATTGGGAGGTTTCCCGTTTGAAGAGACAAGTGAACATGAGGGTTTTCCTTCCATTAAATTATCTTAGAACAATGTCTCCCTACCTTACGGGTTTTGATATCAAATAAAGTGTTGAGAATTTCTAATATATTTCTTATGATTCAATTTCAAGGGTTAAGAATCATAATAATTGGCATTAGAGCTCTTTATTGGGAAAGAAATTGGAAGATTTTTTTTCTTTCTATAAATTTTCAAAAGGGAAAATAAGAGCACGACACTCGTATCCATTTTTGTAGCTATCTATGTAGAATTTGAATAAACCAAATATTGGATTACTGAGACGGGGGATGAAACAATAATAGAGAAATTTAATCTTTTTTAACCATATAATGCAAGTGTTATATCAGTGTAGCATTATCATCCAATAATTGCAGAGTAAACAAACAATGAACAAATGAGAAATCATACACATACACAGTACACCAATGTTTTTATGTGAAAACCCAAAGAGGGAAAACCATGGAATAGTTTTTATTATATGTATTTAAGAATTACATTCATTAGAAGAACCAACTTCCTTTGTTTTCCAGTTGCAACTGGAAGGAGGATCCAACCCCCTAGTTTCTCAGGCTACAACCTGAGGGAAGCTCCAACTCCCCAATTCTTTGGATACAACTAGAAGGAGGCTACAACCCCCTAAGTTCTCTGGCTACAACCACCTGTCATTTCCCCGTCCATCCGACCTGAAATATAAATGCCAAATGTAGACAACCTTTCACTGTCACTGAATCAACCACTACCATTGTCAACCTCTCACTTTCAACCTGTACCAATAACCTGTAACAACCTGTACCAATCAACCTACACCAAACAAACTATACCAATATCCTGAAACAACTTGTACCAATCAACCTGCACCAAACAACATGTACCAATAACATGAACCAACATGTACCATGCATCAACCATGCATCAACCTTGACTCATCAAGATATACCAACATCATCAACTATACACCTCATGTATCTGCCAAATCATCAACTACTTGTCTCAACCATGTACCCAACATGTACCTCAACCATATACCAAAGACATACACCAATATAACCATCAAACGTTATCTAACAATTCATCACTCTATCCATAAACCAAATACCATAAACCCTTACATCAAATCATGTGCCACAACCTCACTGTTATGTAGCCTTAATCTAAACCAACAATTTCAGCAACACATCACAACCAAAAGACCAATACCCATATGCCAAATACCAACAACAAAATACCAACTGTATCCCTTAACAAATATGATATATGCAGCAATATTGAACATCCAATACCATCTCAAGAGCTAAACCCTATCTCACAAAACATACCTCAACAAGATGTGCCATATCTCTCATAAATAGACCCCAACCATGTTGCTACCACAATTTTTCTACCGCACTTTTTCTGTTGCGATTTTTCTGCCGCACTTTTTCTACCACGATTTGTCTACCGTGATTTTTTTACCGCACTTTTTCTGCCATGATTTTTCTGCCATGATTTTTTTGTTGCGATTTTTCTATCACACTTTTTCTACCGCACATTTTCTACCATGATTTTTCTGTCGCTATTTTTCTATTGCACTTTTTCTGCCGCACTTTTTCTGTCGCAATTTTCTTGTTGCACTTTTCCTGCTGCAAATTTTCTCTATCTATAATACCTACCCAAATAACCTTTCACAAAAATAGATATTCAATGAGAGAGCTTTGCCTCTTATTTATACTTTCATGTAGCATTACAATTTCCTTATTTTAGGGAGTTCTCCATTTACTTTATTATTTAAATAATTTATTTTTCAAACACTTGACTTTTGGGGGATTCTATATGACTCATGAGGGTTCTTCAAATTCAAATGGCCATAACTCTCTAACCGTGAGGATTTATGTGACGTTCCACATACCACCGGAAATGGCATGACAAGAACTATCCATCTAAGATAGTTTCACTGAAAAATTCACTAACCTTCATCTCATTATTCCACAATTAAGCATGGTTTCTCTAACCATACTTCTAGGATAAGTCAATCCACAAAGTGTCTTCCTATGAGGGATTTCACCATAAGGGGACCACTTTGGAGTTCATCCATTTGTATTTCTTATCAACCATGACAAGACAATAATGAGTCATCTTTACATCAAACAAACTTGGCTCCATTACCCAAACCTTTGTTCTATCGGGATTTTTTCAAGGGTTGACATCAATGACAACCAACCTTAATCAACACCAATTATAAATCCGACTTCCTCTTTAAAAGCACCCAATTTCACTACAAGGAGAATATCTTGTAGCATATTTTTTACAGAACCTCCCTGAAAAACTTATCCCTTGTTTGCTTTTAGCGGAGGTTGTTAGAAAAGGTGCGTAGGAAGAGGTTTTCATGAAGTTTTTTTAGTGGTGTGCCTGTAAGGTACAAATACACGGTTGCACACGCAATACAAATTCCTAGATGCTTCAATATTAAGGTGCACCGTTATCCGATAAAAACAAAAAAAATATAGCGAAGGCAGGCGTCTGGAGGTATTAGAAGAAGTTTTTTTCTCCAATGTTTTTGTTGTATTATGGTGCATTTATGCTCACATAAACATAACACCCTGACGCATACAATCGTTGGATGTGTTAGAAATCTGTAAATTTTGCATGGCTGATAGAAAAATGACAAAGGTAATTGTTTCAACTAGCTTTAGAGCTGGGCACTAGCCTGCTCAGCTCAGAGAGGGCTCTTGCATGTCACTTGATATTTCTTTGGCAATAAGTAGCTAGATTTAGTTTGTTTTGGGGGTTTTTTATAAAGTATCTAGCAAGGAAGGGGAGCGTCACTTAGGGCTATGGGATCGAAATTCTAAAAGTGAATGAAAACAATCACTGGATGGTAGAACTCTCTAGAGGATAAAGGTTAAATGAGGCAATGAATCTAAGTTGTAAATTGAATTCAATCAGAGTGTAAGAAGAAGGGGAAAACAAATAACTTCATCAGAGTATTATTGAAATGAATTCTAAATTAGTTAGGAAGAAAATTACACAGTTTAAATTGTTTAATTTGAGAGCATGAAGAGATGAATTCTGAGCTTTTAACTATCAAATTCAAATAGAATAAAGTGAAAATGGAATTAAAGAACACAAGAAATACATACAATGAGAGGAGACAAAGCTCATATCACCACCATTAGAATATTTTCATAGATACTTCAAAATCATGTTCGAAAATGTTAGGAATATAATAAATTTGAAACGCCCCACTAATACTTGAATAATTGTTCAAGACTGCGCTTCTTCATATGTATTCAATTCATATCGAACATTAATACATTTAGAACTCTTAACATTTATACAAATAGTGAGTCCTTTCGTTTCCAAACTGGTTACAAATAAAGAAATGTTTCGTTTGGGAACCGTTTACAATAAAAAGCATGCTTCACAATGCCGCCTTTAATTCTCAAACCATAATAGCTATGTAAAATGTGAGAACATTTTTTTTAGATAAGATAATTGTGAAGAAAAACCTCTCTAGGTTTCTCCAAATTCATTTGCAACTGGTCGAAAAATGTGCTGCAAAAACATGTCTCGAACATGAAATCATGAAAACTGAAAAATAGGGTTCAAATATTTCTTCTAATATCCCAATCCATGACACCTGTGTAAAATATGGGGGAGGTTTTTGTATATCAAATTGTATTGAGTAAAAAACTCTCTCGGTTTTGTAAATTGTTTCTCCATCTATCCAAGATTTGCATTTCAAAAATATGTCTTCCCACAAGAAAATATTGAATCTGGAAATGTAAGGCTCCAAGATGTCCTAGATTCTCCTAGTATGTAACAGATATGAGAAATATGAGAGATGTTATTGTTCTTTGGCCCGTTCTGAGTATAAACCTCTTTTGGTTTCTCAAAAAGTGCTCTGGTTTTCCCGGAATTCACCTCGGAAGAAGACTGGTCAAAATCACTTGAAAACTGGAAAATGAGACTTGAAAACTGATATACGTGAAACTGATCAAATTCGTTTGAAAATGGTTTAACCCCAAACTCACTTTCACTATCCATTTCACAAAAATATATTTAGCGCTTGTCTTTCGAAAATTTCAGGGACGAGGCAAAGTAGTTTGGGATAGACCACTTTTCGCCACGAAATGAATCTGGTGGTGCCATGTGGTCCTGAGTCGAAACCACGATATTCTTATCGACCCACTTTCAGGAATTAACTTCCATGCTATTTCTCCACCCGATGTGATCCCTGACCGTTGATCTATGGTGCCTGAGATCTATGGTCCGTCGGGTCCCATCAACTCTGCACTCCCGCTAGCTTTAGCCTCCTCCCGTTGTATTTGGCCCTGTCTTCTAGTTTATCATGCTTCCACATTAGTTTAGCGCCTCTCTATGTCTTGGAAAATGGATTTCTCACGGAAATTGTTATAGTGATAACATGGGCTCCACCTGGGGATGTTATCCTCCCTATGAGGTAGCAAAGAACGGCAGACTGAGTGCCTATCCATTGGGTTGTTCCCAAAACATGTGCGTACCCTGCTATGACCTGTCACCATTACCCATCAGTAAAATGTCATTGCTAATTAATCCTTGGATACTTGGTAGAGTCCCTTCAATCAATCACCCAGATGCTTTACATGGCTATTCACTCATCTTGTGTTATCCTTTGAATAGATTATGTGTTCATGGTGAATAGATATTTTACCTCTGAATCAATGTCTTAGTTTTTCACATGGTTGTTGGGTCTTTATCAATAGGAAATAAGACCATCATAATGGATGTAACATATAGCACTAAATCATTGATGCAGGAGCATCGCCAACAACAAGCGAGCGTGGGGCAAGCGCCAATTCATTTTGGCACATGATAAATTGTTTGAAATGTTTTGAAGTTTGATACGTCAAACGTAAATGAAACAATTAAGAAAGGGTGTACTCGTGGATTGTAATCATACCTTGAGCGTCCCGCTCTCATCTAAAGGACTAAGAGGCATTTATAATAGTAAATGAAAGTAGGTAGCTTTGAATTCTTAGATTAGACAGTTTTAGGAGCCGGAGGGAAAATGGATATAGACACCCTCACTTGTATCATTGTAACATTAGCAGCATGATCAAGAGAGCATAGGAGAGAAGAAGCAGAGAGCTGTGTAGAGTAAAACCCCATGTACAGAAGTTCTGGATTAATACAAAAAATCTTTAGTTCAGACTCATGGTGTTAAATTTCTTTCTGTGTTTGTACATGTTGATTGATATATGCTTGGTTACTCTCTGTTATGCATTTTCTTTGATGCGTGAATGTTTGATTTCATATTTAATGTCTGAAATCTGAAGAGAGGGAGAGTAAGGAATGAGTTTCAATTGTTTCTCTGTCTAAGCAAGAGTTTTCCTACAAGGAGTGCAGTGAAATTGTCCACAAGGTGTGCATTGAGAGAAGTCAGAGTTTGTCTCTGCAAGCTCAGGAGAGATAACACTATTCTCATTCTCACAGAAGTGCAAGTTAAAGCATAGGAGCCATGCAAGGTGTTATTTGAAGAACTGTCGCAAAAAGTGCGTGCAGGAGTCATCTTGAAGACTCGAAGTTGTGGAGAAAGCTCAAGAGGGCTAGTGCCTTGAAGATTTGTAAGAAGGCATAGTGAAGGTGTTTTGCAGGAGGACAAGTTTCTAAAGGAGATACTGTGTTCATTTCACAGAAATCATCAAGGAGGAATTGGACGATCGGAATTCTCCGTGGAGAATTCACGAAGTCCAAAGAACCGTCAGATCTTGCAGAGGAGCAAGGAGGTTTACGATGAGTGGTTTTTTTTGTTTAAGCTCAAGGGAGAATAGAGCCATAGGATCTGCACCAACGGGGGCCATCAGATCACTCATGTATTCTCATATCGGGGTTTTGTGGGCTGAGGAGTCAAAACCTTTGCATCAAGACTCGTGAGGTTGCGAAAGGCGAATTCGCGAAACCACGAAAGAATCTGAGCCATCCGATTGGAAGGACACGTGTCGCGAGATCACCCTTATCGAGGATTTGGACATCAAAGGTTATAAAGGGAAGTCCTTCAACTTCATGAGTGGCGAAGATGCGAAGATAATCAGGACCATCCATCTAAGAGTGGATAGGTGGCATACTTGCCGACACAGAGGTCAGACCTTCATTGACCATTTCAGGGTTTCGTGGGTTGAAGAGTTGAAAGTTCAGCATTAGGATTCATGAATTTGCGAAGTATGAAACTCCAAAAAGGCAGGAAGTTCCATCGTGGGACCCGCATAGACGACGTGTCATAATTTCACCATTTCGGCATATCAGAGGATAAGAGGTCGAGCCTTTTGTCTCGAAAGTCCCGAAGTCATGAAACCATGAGAGAATCGCAGTCGCCCGTTAGGAGGAGGAAAGGTGGTAGAGATCAAGGGATCTCATGAACTCGGAGGTTCGCAAAATGAGAGCCCAAGAGTTGGGTGCTCCAAGTCGTGAAGTTGAGAAATCGTGAGGAGCGAGGATAGTTGTCGGATCTAGGTCACGGGAGGATCGTGGGATCAGGGACCCCATCGCATTTTGCACATTTGGGGGTTCGAAAGTTGAAAGGAGTTGTTTTCGATCACAAAAGTCATGAAGTGTTGAAAGCCAAGGCATGAGTGTGGACACGTGGTAGAATCACGAAGTGGGCCCGGGAAGTAGACTAGTGGACACACATCACCTAGTGAACAAGTCAACACTCATTAACCTCTCGTGTCTTGGGGATTCGCGAGATAAGAGTACAAGAGTTCAACCTTTGAACTCATGAAACGGTGAGTAGCGAGATGAGTTTTCATAAATCGCAGTCGGTGGTCACGCGTAGAGGGTGCTGACGAAAAAAGAGCTATACCCATTTTGCGATCTCGGGTATCACGATATTGGAGAGGAAGATTCAGGGGTCACAACTCGTGAACTCGCGAGATTTCAAGTTGCCAAAATGACCTTTGGATCGATAAATCATGATTCCAATAGGGGATCAAAAGAGTCGATCTAGCTCAGAGGAGATGAAGAACAATCCTGTGAGTGGATCTCGGCCCGAGGGCCAAAAGGTCTGCGTCAGTTTTGGTATCAGAGCTTGAATCTGTTTGTATATTTCAGATAGGGAAAGTGAGAAAGAAACTCTCAGCCATGCTACCAAGAAGAAGAGACAGACAAACACCCAATCCACCAGAGGATAGGGAAATGCCAAGAGGAAGGGGTAGGCAGGTGCCAAATCCAGCCATGGAAAGAGAGATGCATGACATATGCGCCAAACTCAAGGACATGGAGACATATCAGAGGCACACAGTTGGTGTTGGAGATGTTAGTGATTCTGAAAGTGAAGATGAAGCTGTACATGAAGGAGAAGAAGTTACAGCAGAGGATGCAGCAAATGAATGCCTACTTAGGGTTGTTGCAAGAATGGGTGTTAAGGCAAAAATGGATATTCCAGTATATGAAGGAAATCTAGATGTTGAAGAGCTTCTAGACTGGATTAGAGATCTAAACACATATTTTGACTATGAAGATGTTGAGGAGGACAAAAAGGTCAAACATGTTGTCACAAGACTTAAAGAACATGCAACATTGTGGTGGGATGAGCTACAAGCTGACAGACGCTGCAAAGGCAAGTAGAAGATCAAGAGTTGGAACAAGATGATCGCGAAGATGAAAGAAAAATTTATTCCCAAGGATTACCAAATTACTCTATTTCAGAGAATGCAAAATTTGAGACAGAAGCTTATGACAGTGAAGGAGTACACTGAAGAATTCTACAGGATGAACATCAAGGCAGGTCATCATGAAAGTGATGATGAAAAAGTTGTTAGGTACATGAATGGTCTGAGATACAACATTCAGGATTAGATGAGCATGATGACCATCCGAACAGTGGAAGACGTTTATCAGATGGCTCTAAAATCTGAAGAGAATTTGAGCCGAAAACAAGGTCAAAGGGGCCGAGGTAGAAGTCATCCTAGTGGAAAATCAGTTGCCCAGGATAGAAATCAGAAACCCAAGGAAGAGAGGAAGAAACCTCGGACCCAAACTGAGAGAGGTGGAAGCTCACAGAGAGGGCATCATATTGAGCAAAGAGGTCAGTATGTTGATGGAAACATTTTTCCTCATACCAAAGGTAAAGGAAGAGGAAGAGGTGGAGTGGTGAAATGCTTCACATTTGGAAAGAATGGACACAAGTCTTATGAATGTCCAGATAAAAAGAAAGAAGGTGGTGAAACTCACATTGCCGAAGCACAGAGGCGAAATGTTGAGGCAGAGGATGCTGAAGGAAGAAGATCATTGATGATGCGGAAAGTTCTCTTAACACCAGAGAAGGAGGTGGAGAGTTCGATGCAAAGGAACAGTCTTTTTTGGACTACTTGCAAGACCAAAGATAGGGTATGCAAAGTCATCGTGGACAGTGGTAGCACAGATAATCTCGTTTCTACAGAGATGGTAGAAAAGCTAGAGCTGGAGACTATTGAACATCCAAGTCCATACCGAGTTTCGTGGCTACAAAAAGGACATCAGGTAAATGTCACTAAACAATGTTTAGTTGAATTTAAAATAGGAGGGTATAAAGATGAAATACTCTGTGATGTTATTCACATGGATGTTTGTCATCTATTTCTAGGTAGACCGTGGAAATATGACAGAAATGTGATTCATGACGGGAGGAAGAACACATACACCCTAGAGAAGAATGGGAGAACTCACATGTTGTTGCCAATTAAGGATAAGGAGGTGAAACCTGAAGTAAGCAACGATGTATTTCTCATGAGTGGGAAGGAACTTCTTATAGAGGTTAAGAAGAAGGAGGAATTGTAATTCAATGTGGTTAGGAAGCCTAATATTGTTTTAACCAGTACAAGGGTAGATGATTTACCAGAAGAGGTTTAGAAACTGCTAGAAGAGTTTGTTGACATAGTAGTGGACTAACTACCTCGTTTGTTGCCACTGATCAGAAGTGTGAGTCATCATATTGATCTCATACCTGGAGCTAGTTTACCAAACAAAGCAGCGTATAGATTGATGCCACGGGAGAATGAAGAAGTCAAAAGATAGATCCAGGATTTGATGGAAAAGGGGTTGGTTAGAGAAAGCTTGAGTCCATTTGTTGTTCCGACAGTGATCAGTCCGAAGAAAGATGGGGGTTGGAGGATGTGTACTGACTCGAGAGTGATAAACAAGATAACCATCAGGTACATATTTCCATTGCCAAGGATGGATGATTTGATGGATTACTTGAGTGGAGCCAAAAAAAAATCGAAAATTGATTTTAAAAGTGGATATCACCAGATTCGTATGAGAGAAGGTGATGAATGGAAGACAGCCTTCAAGACTAATGAAGGGTTGTATGAATGGCTTGTTATGTTGTTTGTCTTAACAAACGCACCAAGTACTTTCATGAGGTTGATGAACGAAGTCTTGAAGGAGTTCATCAGGAAATTTGCCATTGTGTATCTTGATGACATACTAATTTTCAGTAAAACAGAGGTAGAGCATTTGAAACATTTGGCTATAGTGATGAAGAGGCTACAGCAAGAAAAGTTGCTGATAAATATGAAGAAATCTTCATTCATGAAGACAAAGATCATTTATTTGGGGTTTGTTATTTCTGCAGATAAGTTGAGGATGGATCCAGATAAAGTGGAGGTGATTAAGAATTGGCCATCGCCAAAGAATATATTTGAGGTTCGAAGTTTTCACGGATTGGCTAGTTTCTACAGGAAGTTCATCAAGAATTTTAGTGGAATTAGTGCACCGATGATGGACACAGTGAAGAAGAGACACAAGTCTTTTCACTGGATAGAAGAGGCTAAGAAAAGCTTCAATTTGTTGAAGAAGAAAATCATGGAACAACCAATTTTGGTGTTGCCAGATTTCAAAAAGACATTTCAGGTAAAATGTGATGCAAGTGGATTTGCAATAGGAGTAGTCTTGAGCCAAGAAGATAGGCCGATAGCATACTTCAGCGAGAAGCTGAATGAAGAAAAAGTGAAATACTCCATGTATGACAAGGAGTTCTATGCTATTATTCAGGCATTGAAGAAATGGAGGCATTACTTAATCCCTAAGGAGTTTGTCTTATACAGTGACAATCATGCTTTGCAATTTGTGACTCAACAAGTTGAATCAAAGACATGTTAAATGGGTTGAATACATGCAGAACTTTACTTTTGTAACTAAGCATATTTTTGGAACTGCTAACAAAGTTGTTGATGCTTTGAGCAGGAAATGTTTGTTGTTGCAGGAGTTCAGAGTCAAAACACTGGGTTTTGATGGTCTCAGGGACATGTACAGAGATGATCCAGATTTTAAGGAGGCATATGAAGCAGCTGAGAATCCAATTCTCAGGGACAAAAGCCAGTGGATAGAATACATGATCCAGGAAGGATTATTGTTTAAGGGTAATCAACTTTGTATTCAAAAATGCTCCATGAGGGAGAATTTGTTGAAGGAGAAACATAGTGGAGGATTGGCCGAGCATTTCAGTCATGACAAGACCTTCGTAAAGTTAAATGAGTCATATTATTGGCCAGGAATGAGAGCAGACGTCAAAAGATTTGTGGACAAATACAAAATTTGTCAGCATTCAAAAGGAAAGAGGCAGAATGCAGGCTTATATCAATCGTTACCCATACCTAAGAGGTCATGGGTTGCAGTCAGCATGGACTTCATATTGGGGCTGCCAAGAACACAAAGAGGGTTTGATTCAATCTTTGTGGTAGTGGATAGATTTTCTAAGATGGCACATTTCATACTGTGTCAGAAAACCAGTGACACAACTCACATTGTGAATCTGTTTTTCAAAGAGGTCATTTAACTTCACGACTTACCAATGAGCATAGTTTCGGATCGAGACACCAAGTTCATGGGACACTTCTAGAGAACCTTATGGAAAAAGATAGGAAAAAACTTGTCGTTTAGTTTAGCTTATCATCCTCAGATGAATGGACAGACAGAAGTGGTGAACAGAAGTTCGGGAGACTTGCTGAGAAGCTTGGTGACAGAACACCACAGTCAGTGGGACAATATTCTGCCACAAGCGGAATTTGCATATAATGATTCAATCAACAGAAGCATAGGGCAAAGTCCATTCTAAATTGTTTATGGGATGCAACCAAGAGGAGTTTCATAATTGAGAGATTCAGAATAGAATGCAACTAGGAGTGCTAGTGCAGAGGATTTCGCAAAAGTAATGAAGGAACTTCATAGCCAGGTGAAGGAGAGATTGCATAACTCGAGCCAAGAGTATAAGCGTAAAGTAGATCAACACAAGAGACAACTTAAATTTGAGGTTGGTGATTTTATTCTGGCACATCTGAGAAAGGAAAGATTCCCCAAGGGGACATATAACAAATTGAAGATGAAGAAGATCGAACCATGTAAGGTCTTGAAGAAATTTGGGGCAAATGCTTATGAGATTGAATTACCCGATGGGATCGGAATTTCTCTGATATTCAATGTATTAGATTTGTACCCATGCAAAGCTAAGGAAGTAGGAACAAGTGATGATCAACCAGAGGTTTAGTGGACTAAACAGATGCCAGTTGCAGAGAAGCCATAGCTGGAAAACATATTGGACAAAAGAGTTAGTAAGAGGACTAGAAGAAGAGAATATTTTGAATACTTGGTCAAATGGATGGGACATCTAGTTGAAGATGCCATCTGGGAGAATGAAGAAGAGATCTAGAAGCATGGATAGATCGTGCGAGAGCTCATGGACAGGAGCCCATGAAAATTTTCAAGCGAGGGAGTATGATGCAGGAGCATCGCCAACAACAACCGAGCGTGGGGCAAGCGCCAACGCATTTTGGCACATGATAAATTGTTTGAAATGTTTTGAAGTTTGATACATCAAACGTAAATGAAACAATTAATAAAGGGCGTACTCATGGATTGTAATCATACCTTGAGCGTCCCGCTCTCGTCTAAAGTACTAAGAGGCATTTATAATAGTAAATGTAAGTAGGTAGCTTTGAATTCTTAGATTAGATAGTTTTAGGAGCTGGAGGGAAAATAGATATAGACACCCTCACTTGTATCATTGTAACATTAGCAGCATGATCAAGAGAGAATAGGAGAGCAGAAGAAGAGAGCTGTGTAGAGTAAAACCCCATGTACAGAAGTTCTGGATTAATACAAAAAATATTTAGTTCAGAATCATGGTGTTAAATTGCTTTTTGTGTTTGTACATGCTAATTGATATATGCTTGGTTACTCTTTGTTATGCATTTGCTTTGATGCGTGAATGTTTGATTTCATATTTACTGTCTGAAATATGAAGAGAGGGAGAGTAAGGAATGAGTTTCAATTATTTCTCTATCTGAGCAAGAGTTTTCATGCAAGGAGTGCAGTGAAATTGTTCGCAAGGTGTGCGTTGAGAGAAGTCAGAGTTCGTCTCTGCAAGCTCGGGAGAGATAACACTGTTCTCATTCTTGTAGAAGTGAAAGTTAAAGAACAGGAGCCATGCAAGGTGTGCGCAGGCTGAGAAGGGTCTCAGAGTTTGCAACCTGAGGGAGTTGTTGAAAAGACTGTTGTCGCAAGAGAGTGTGCAGAGTCTAAGAATTCAAATACTTGGAAGTATTTGAAGAACTACCGCAAGGAGTGCATGCAGGAGTCACCTTGAAGACTCGAAGTTGTGGAGAAAGCTCAAGAGGGATAGTGCCTTGAAGAGTTGTAAGAAGGCGTAGCGAAGGTGTTTTGCAGGAGGACAAGTTCTGAAAGGAGATACTGTGTTCATTTTGCAGAAATCATCAAGGAGGAATTGGACGATCGAAATTCTCTGTGGAGAATTTGCGAAGTCCCGAGAACCATTAGATCTTGCAGAGGAGCAAGGAGGTTTACGGTGAGTGGGATTTTTTGTTTAAGCTCAGGGGAGAATAGAGCCATAGGATCTGAGACAACAAGGGTTGTCCAATCACTCACGTATTCACATCTTGGGGTTTCATGGGTTGATGAGTCGAAACATTTGCATCAAGACTCGTGAGGTTGCGAAAGGAAAATTTGTGAAACCATGAAAGAATCTGAGCCGTCCGATTGGAAGGAAACATGTCGTGAGATCACCCTTATCAGGGATTCGGACATTGGAGGTCAGAAAGGGAAGTCCTTCAACTTCACGAGTGGTGAAGCTTCGAAGAGAATCAGGACAGTCCATCTAAGAGTGGACAGGTGGCATGCTCGCCGACACGGAGGTCAGACCTTCATTGACCATTTCAGGGTTTCGTGGGTTGAACAGCTGAAAGTTCATCATTAGGATTTGTGAAGTTGTGAATTCTGAAACTCCAAAAAGGTGAGAAGTTCCATCATGGGACCCACATAGATGACGTGTCAGAATTTCACCATTTCGGCATATCAGAGGATAATAGGTCGAGCCTTTTGTCCTGAAAGTCCTGAAGTCGCGAAACCGCGAGAGAATTGTAGTCTCTCGTTAGGAGGAGGACAAGTGGCGGAGATCAACGGATCTCGCGAACTCAGAGGTTTGCAAAGTGAGAGCCCAAGAGTTGGGTGCTCCGAGTCGCGAAGTCGCGAAATCACGAGGAGCGAGGATAGTCGTCGGATCTAGGTCACGGGAGGACCATTGGATCAAGGACCCCATCACATTTCATGCATTCAGGGGTTCGAAAGTTGAAAAGAGTTGTTTTTGATCACAGAAGTCGTGAAGTGCCGAAAGCCGAGGCACGAGTGTGGATGCATGGAAATATCACGAAGTGGGATCGGGAAGTAGACTAGTGGACACACGTCACCTAGTGAAGAAGTCAACACTCATTGACCTCTCGCATCTTAGGGATTCATGAGATAAGGGTACAAGAGTTCAACCTTTGAACTCATGAAACAACGAGTAGCAAGAGGAGTTTGTGTAAAGCTCAGCCGGTGGTCACACGTAGAGGGCGCTGACAAAAGAAGAGCTATACCCATTTCACGATCTTGGGTATCGCGATATTGGAGAGGAAGAGTCGGGGGTCACGACTCGCGAACTCGCGAGATTGCGAGTTGTCGAAAGGACCTGTGGATCGATAAATCGTGATTCCAATAGGGGATCGAAAGAGCCAATCCAGCTCGGAGGAGATGAAGAACGATCCTGTGAGTGGATCTCGGCTTGAGGGTCGATAGGTATGCGTCAATCATGAAGTACATCAGTAGTGTATATCTAGCTAAATAACACACACAAGAACCAATCCAGTTGTGATAAAATGGAACTGCGTTCACCACTGTCTAGCTCTATATAGAAATTGTCCATGGTGAGTGGCACCTCAACATTTAGAAAATTGGGTGACTAAAACACTTTATTTTCCTCGGCTCACCACATGACGTTTGCAAGCATTCACGCATATACATTACAAAATGCAAGATTTGACAATTATAACATTTATCCTAGCTTCCATGTTAACTCCAGGTGCTCTTTGATCTCGCAGCGAATTTTAACAATGACTTAAAATAGCGCCCATAAAACATCAATGAAAGAAAGTGTATTAATTAACTCATCATAAAATAGAGTGTGCATAATGAAAACTTGGATTTAATAACCGAGCAGTATGTCTTCAAACCATAACTTCAAAGGGAACCTTAGGTACAAACAATGCATTTCTCGGGCCAATGGAATTTTGAATTTCCATTTTAATATCATCATTAGTTAAATCCTCACATGGATCCATCACATCATGTCTTGTTATCTAAACTGCACTACTTACCTACCTTCCCAAGAATCTCTACAACGGTTCCCCACAAAATGATAGTGGACAAAATGAAAATGAAATATGCTTACTCAATTGGATTGCTTCCAGTACATTGTATCTACTTTAGATGAGAAGTGTATGTCTTTCATTAAATCTATTCCGTTGTAGTAAGAGTCGAAGTCATGAATAATTATTCTTTATAACTTTTCAAAAGATATGAGCAGGTGGGGAGGGCCATTGTCAAAAATCTAAATGGACTAGATGGGCCATGGATGTCTCCACTTTCCCTTTTCTTTCTTAACATATCACATTCATCGAGTGAACATAAAACAAATTTCAATATCCAAGGATTTCATTTCTTTTCAAAATCCCCGAAAAAGAAAACAAAATCTCCTTTCGGGTTGGTGCTTGTGTATTGCGTGCTGGGAAATTGTGTTTCCTCCTTTGTGGCTTAGTGCTAATCCTCCACGTTGACTTGTATGTAATATCGATGAGTGTTGTGGGAGGTTTCAATCACACCATTCGCGTCCCCGATATAAACCATGAGTTTCCACGTACATCGGTCACTTTATCATTGTTTCTATATCGAGCCACTTTAGAAAAATAAACATCGGTTACTTTCTCTCCCCGAAATGAACATATATCATCGATTACATTGGTAATTGTGATATGAGCGTTCCCACCAATATTCATTGTCATATGTCTTCGTGACACACTTTGCATACAGCTTGATACTGCATCCAAGACTTTTGAACTGTCATTTTGATGTTCTATAGCCCGGTCGATCACGATGTGCCAACCTAACGCAAGCATCAGTAGAGATCCCTGGAGTTTTGAACGATGTGTTCAGGTTCATTGTCACTACCAC
>ML802208.1:119220-139128 GCA_009831015.1 Picea engelmannii | reverse complement strand
TAAGGTCCATTTTGTAACCTTATGGAGGACCAAAAGGTCTTAGTGGGGAGGATTGATCCAAAAAATGGATCCAGGAGCCAAGATGGGTCCAGGAAGGCCTAAAAATCAAAGTTCTTAGAATCTCTTCAAAACAGACGTGTGCGTAGGTCTCATTGATACGAACCCAACACAACTTGAATGGGCTCAAACGAGAATCGTATGCGAAATATATTGTAATCTGTTCGGTTTGCCAAATAAGCAAAATTTGATGACTGTGCAGTCCGTACAGTGTTGACGTGGAAGATGACTGTATAGTCCATATGGCCATACAGTGACATGGTATTGTTTTGGCATGCTGACATGGATAGGTGCACTGACTGGGTAGATGGAGCAGATGTGGATGAGTCATATTGTGACATGTGGCACCACTGCAAGGGTGACACATGGCATGGGTTGACGTGGCAAAGTCCATACAATCGTACGACATGTGGAATATGAATGATGTGGTAGGTACAGTGGATGTTGACTGGGTAGACACATATGCAAACAGGTAGTTGAATCAGGTTTTGACACATGGCATATTATTGGGTGAATGGTATGGTGCCACATGGCCCAGTCTTGGGTTTCCACGTGGCACCCCGTGATTGGTTCGTTGGTCAAATGGTAAAATGGTATGGACTCCTAGGGAGTCGAACCCATGACCTCCAGTCTCGGTGAATGACTTGGTAGGGTTGGGCTACCAACCCGCCCACTTTCTAGGCCCCAGCCCCTGACGCATTTCCCATACAACCTTCAGCATAAAACCATACCTTATATGTTGGCATGGATAACCATTGGAGTTTAGCTCGGTGCTTGGGCATGTGAACACACCATATGACCCTTCTTTATATTTTAGCATGGATAGATGAGGGTTAGCTTCAGTCGGTTGGGCTATCCTGCCAGCCAGGGTGCACAACCTGGGGACTAAACGACCGGGGAGCTAATAGTATTGGCGCGTGGATGGATAGAGCTTGGTCACGTGGGACGTAGAACTAGGGGCCTATTCTGAAGGGGACCAATGAATTAGCGCCAGACCAGGGCCACATGGATGCGCGCAGGTGACCAAGAGCCTGAAGATAAGGGGTTGCACCCTAATTTTCACCCAAAGTGGGTTTTATACCATATTATTAAGATTTTTTATGGATTTTTAACCAGTTTGGGGAGATTTAATCCATTTTTGGAGGATCTTGGGCCCTTTTTGAGGCCAACTCTTCGGGGAAAGTTGGGATTTTGTTTCCAACTTCAAGCCTATATAAACCAGAGGTTCTTGAAGCCATGGGGGAGGTTCATATTAGGAAAATGATGAACAATTGTAAAGCCTAAGCCATTTTTATGCAGGGAAGCCATTGAGAAGAGCAACTTTGTGGGCCATTTATGGGAGGTTCGTTCATCTGTTTTTAGTGTCGTCAGTTTTTATGGGTTCTTGAGATCTGGTAGAACACAACCATATCATTTTGTAATCAATTTGGCACTTTTATGATGTACTTTTGAAAATTTGAACAAAAATAAGAAAGCCTCACCCTCTCAGACAAAGGCCCGGAGATGTACGTGAGATTGTCAAACTCCGTTATCAAATTTGTTGTTTATTGTTTGTTGTTTCTTCATGCTTATTTACAGATCTATATATTTATTTATGGCTGCTATTTTTCCTCATTAATCCTTCCTCTTTCATCAGTTTTCCTAAATGGTAAAATATCTCATGCAAAATACTTAACCATTGTCTTTAAAAGATCTTTTTGGATCAATTTAACTCACTTTCTTTTACTTCATGCTCTCTTGAACTCTTGAAGTCACTCGCTTGAAAATGTTTTCTCACTTGGACTTCATGCTCACTTGATGACAACCTCCTTATTCCATTTCAGGTAGGTCGTTTTACAACAAGTTTGTCAATTGAAACAAAAAAACAAATATGTCTTATATGACTTAGTAAACAACTCAACCATATAGATTTTGACTCAGGAACTCAGAGAATGCAATCAAATCAAACAATTTAAGGGTGTTGACTTCAATTGATAATGCACCCAAAAATTACAATATAATTGAACTTAGATTTGATTTGAAACTTACAAAAAACTATTGCAAGTATATTGTTCAAAACTGATGTTAAATATGAAGTTGAATTGATGTTGATGTTGTTTAATGTTGATGTAACTGACAACTTGAATTCTTGAATGTGTGTGGTAGTTGCCTAATTTCTTGTACTTTGATTGTAATTGCTTGTGCTTTGATTGTATGTTCTTGAATTTAATTAATTGTGAGAGCTTGCATTTCCTCAACTTGATGTGTTGCATTAAATGATGAATGAAAATTGTGTTTATGTCAAAACAAGACAACAAACATAATCATCCATGAAAAAAATATCCATCCCAAAATACACAAGGTGTACCTAAGATCCCCTTATTCAATTTTGGGTGGATCTAGGACACAATCACCACAAAAATGTCTCTTTATTTTATTGGATACAATGAGCTCTTTTCTCTTAATACAATTAACTCCATACCAAGTTGAATACACTCTCAATCCTTTCAAATAGTATTATTTGACTTTCTTTGGAAATCAATGATGAATGTAAACCCTTATAACCCTTTTTACAAAATAGACTCTTTCTAGACCTTCAAATATTTTGCAAATTTTATATACTTTGAACAAAGAAACCACCTTCAAACAATTCAATATTTTTTTAACATCAATGTCCATATAAATATTTTCTAAACATGGGATGTGGGCATATAGATTCAACATAATTCAAGGTAATCTATTTGTGGGTATTGTGACCAAATACATAATAGAAAGAACTATATGGGGAGAAAAAATGCTTGTTAAATCTTCCTTTCCTTCATCGTTAGTGGATAGAAGTGCCACCACTACCTCCAAAAATAATGAGCACAATAAAGTGCATTACTAAAATATTCTGTGGTTTTAATGAATTTTCCACATTTAAGGATCTATTGAGGATCAAACAAGCATCTAGACACGTGTGACACTAGAAGGAAGAACACCTTCTAGTGGAGGTTTTTGCAAAGGATTTTGGTGTTACAAAATTTGGAATCTTTTTCAAAAAATCCTCCGCTACAACCTCAACTATTGACTGCGGATATTTTAGTGGTGGTTTTAACGGGTGTTCCATATAACTAAAAAAAATTGGTGGGCGGAGGTTGTAGTGAAGGTGTTTTCTTTTTTTTTGATGTTGTTATTGTCAAAACGCATCAATTTCATCTTGACAAACCCACCCCGAGCGTTAATATAATAAAAACACCATAGTGCATTAATATAATACAAATTCCCCGGTGTGTTTATAATTATTGCACAGTAGTTTCACCTTTTTCGTCGTATGTAGAGCACTGATGATATTATAATTTATATGCATCAGTTCTACCTTGTTTTCATATGAAGCATCGATGCATTTTAGTTTATGTATACACCAGTGCATTTACGTTATAGTGAGCACCAATGCGATTAAGTTATCCTGAGACCTAGTGCATCTAATATAGCATGCATCCCTGTGCTTGTATAATTAGAATGTGCATGTGTCTATTTTACCATGTGCATTGAAGGGTAGTGAAATTTCGAATATTCAAGGTGAGATGTCGACGCTATTATTTTTACTAAGCACCGATGTGTATATTATAGTAAAGGCACTGATGTGTAAATTATGTTTATAGCCCTAGTGCGTATAATAAAAGTAATGCACCGGTGCGTACATCATATTTAGTACCCCGATGTATATTTTAAAAATGAGCACCATACAATTTTGAAAGAGTAAATATTATTGTACATTATATCAATTACGGAATGGTGCATTTTCTCAATAGCTTGTACCAGTGTGTTATTATAATTAATGTGCACTAGTGTGTATGACTCAAAATGCATTGCATTCTATATTATGGTAGGCATTGTTTAGTGGGTTGAAAAGAATACAGTGCATTGATATGTATATATTTTAATTAATTGTTTTTCAAAAATATTTTCAATTAATTATTTCAAAATCAAATATTTTTTATAATATGGTTTTATATTTTTGTTATTGCATTTTGATATAATTATTTCATTAATGCATTATCCAACAAATTACAACTATGTTATTTGTAATAATGTAAATCATCTACATATTAATTATTCAGCAATGCAACATTTTACAACATTCAACAATGCAATAAATAAGAAACCCATTTTAATATATATGAATAAGAGACCCATTGTCATACAAAAAGGGACAAGGTAAAGGTCCACAATAATCAAATTGCAACCAATATGTAATTGTTACACTTATTGGTAACATGTCCCCATGAAATTGGGACAATATGTTGAGTGCATTAAACAAAATCCCTGATTTTTAGAGACAGTTATTCCAAAACATACAACTTGCAGTAACATTCAATTATATTGATTGCCATTCATCAATTGAACTATTGTCATTGCTCGAGATGTGTGCATGCCTCATTTCTTCATCATTTGTAGCCAATATTGTACTTTGGTTTTTTAACATAATGTTTTCTTGATCATCTTTTTAAAATTCTTTCAAAGCCATGCTTCATGCATTCTCTCAAAATCTCATATATTGGATGCATTCCATACTTTTTTTCTTGCATGTTTAATACAACATGACAAAGCACAGTCGATATAATCAATATAAAGTTGTCTTGTTGTTTCATTAATTATAAAACAAGGGAAGTTAAATAACATAGCTACTTACAAATTGTTCAATTAAACTTTCATACTTCAACATGTACTCACAACCTATACTTAATCCAGTGTTTATCAATTCGTGGGTTGGATCATCTTTGTATGTTAGCATCTATCAAAAGACATCCATGGACAAGTGTAAATTAATAATTTAAATATAAATATCACAAAAAACATGAAATCTTAAGAAAGGTCGAAAATTTAAATACTCACAAATTTTGTGAGCAACACTTTTATTCCTCATCGTCATGTCTCATGTGTTGAATGGGTTCTATTTTTTTTGTTTTCTGTAGAAAAACAATTGAAAATTAGTATTTCACACAATAATTAAATTTGATGTACATAAGAGAATAAATAAATGATTACATACCTCTGATGCACATTGTAGTTGAGATGGATACTCTTGCGACGCAATTATGTTCATTTCTTTTACCATCTTCTTCTACACTTTTTTGGACATCCCTACTAGAATGTCTTGGTTTTTCCCTTATTTCTCCCTTGGAATTTTCAAAATCTCCCTGAAAAAAACAAACAAACAAACAAACAAACAAACAAACTAGAAATCATCAGATATAAAAATTATGTAATTTAAAAAAAAATAAGATCCCAATGTGTATAGTAACTTAATATGCACTGAGAAATCAACCATATTTATATGCATCAGTGCATCAACCATATGTATACACACTGGTATAGTATAACCATGTCATTGTGAAATTGAAAAAGTTTTGCAAATTTTTGTATTCAATCGATGCTTTATGAATAAAGAAAAGCATGAATTCCTAAGTACTATTTAGCATGCACCATCAAATTGTGAAAAAATTTAAGACATGGCAGTTTCCATATAAACAAAAATAATTCTTCCATTTTAAACTCAACGTTGCTCTTTGTAAAAAAATGTGGCATGGTGCTTATCTAGGTAAAATGCAGACCATCAACCGCTAAAAGTTTTTTTTTAATATTGCTTCTAATTTAAATTAAGGAGTGTTGTTGACATACAAATATGCATTGGTGTTGTTACTATGTATAGAGTCCATTGTTAACCATGAAGGCATTTTAAAAAAAAAATTAATAGTGACAGGACGATTTGGGATCCAATGAAATGAGTGGTTTCAATGCAACAGATAGGAAACACCTATATATATAAAAAAACAAACCCTATAAAAAAAATTCTTAAAAAAATATTATCCTTGTGAAATATAGAAAGAGAAAGCCAAAAAATAGTGAGGAAATTGGGGCTTCCAATACTGAAGGTAACTATCAAACCCTTTTCTTCATTTGGGAATGCACTAAAAATTGTTTGAATCAAATAGGGGAAACATTAAGATGATTAATAGAATGAAATCATATACCTAAAATTTCTCCTTTGTAGATTTCTATGTGATCTACAATAATCCCCCTTGAATTTGGCTCTTCAAAATAAATCCACCCACTCTAAAGTATTTTTCAATAAATATGTATTGCACAAATATCCCTTCTAAATTTTGGCAAAGAAATAAAAGAATGAATAGGGTTTTCCTTTATAAACACAAAAATTGAAATTCCAGCTCATTTTTTTGGTGTATATTTCTACACATTGATGATAAACGTGTGCACTATTTTTTTTTGAAACTTACAATTTTGGTGGGATATACAATGAGTAGCGCACCAGTGTGATGTGCACGTATAATGCACCTATTAATTTTCATAATAAATTTCAACACATTGAAAGTAAGCACACATTATTTTTCTAACTTGATTCAGCGGGTGTGCTATACAATCAAAAATGCACCGATGTGATGTGTAAGTAATAATATATCATATAACAGTTTAATTTGCAAAATTAAAATGCAAACATATGCATTTAAATTTTACGAAAGTTTTACTTTGTGAAGGAAATAGCAAAGATCGATCTTTGATTCTTTGTTCGATTAACGCATCGGTGCATTTGGTTTATCCATATGCACCGACACATCTTGATATGTTGAAGCACGCCATTAAGATATAAAAGTTATTCAAAAAAAAAAATTGAAGTTAGATTATTCTATGTTTCCCAACATGACAGTTTTGGTTCAAATGTAGGGAAAATGGAATTATAATATCAAATGGCCAATTCTTCATATTCCAACTCATTTTAATCATTGGAAGTCCTTCAAGTTCTCTCATATCAATTGCAATACATCTAGATTTTATTGATAATTAATTTATCTCATTGAATTTATGTTATGTATGTAGGTGCATTTAAACAATTTTTCATTGAATTTTGTAGGATCAAGATTCAGGATCAATTTCAGATGCTCAAGATATTCCAGTAGTCCCAAAATTATGTAATATCTTATTAGGAGAAAGATACCGCAAGTAAATGTTTGATGAAAATGGATATAGGAAGGACATGGAAATTCTAAAAGAGTTTTTTTCTAGAGCCTAGTCATAATTAAGAAAATTTTTAATGATCCATACTTATCTAAAAATATAGAAACCTTTGTCAATTTTACTAATTCTTAAAATACTAATTATAAAATGTTTGGTGATATTCTTTTTTAATAGAAGATTCATAAAGTTAGTATTAGAGTAAAAAATTGTGAAATTATTTCAGCGAAAGTGTATAGATCAAAATGTATCGTTGTTCTCTATATTTAGTATTTTAAATTTAATTGAACAAATTTCATATATTATAATAGTTGGATAATATAAATTAATAAAATCTTTGGAAAAATTAAATATTGATCAAATATAATAATTGTGATTTCAGTAAACAATCATATTATAACTTTGTCTTGTAATATTTGAATAAAAAATAGCATTATTATTACATCATCATCATTATTACTAGTGAATAATTATGTTACAATGTTATTATTATAATATATGAAAAAGACATAATTATTCAAATCACAATCATTTCACTCATCATATTTAAGTATTCACCTTGAAGAACAATTAAACATTGTATGGCACTAGTGGTTCTAACATTTTGAAATCACAATCCAAATTAAACGCTTTCATAAAAGTAAAGTTAAACATTACATGGCCACCGTAAATTTAAATCATTGATACATCTCAAATTCAACTTTAAAAAAGTGAAATCATTAACAATCTTCATCATTAGCATACTCATAATACATTTTATAAATCAAACAATAGCAACCACAACATTATATGAAAAACATAATATACATGAGAGATATACATATGAATCTACATGTCAAACATACTTCTCAACAAAATCTAAAATAAGCATGTCATATATACATCTCAAGTCAAATATAAAACAATCAATATACATGTCAATTAGTACCACTACTAGCTAGGTCCACCACCAAAGCCAAATGCATCAGTGTCTCTACTACCAAAAGTAGAGCCTCTATCAAGACCAGATATGTCAGAAATAAATGTCAACAAAGTACACTATCAAATGTCTCTCTATCAAGATCATTGTAATACCCCTATGCCAAACCCCAATTGTAAATGTGCATCTACTTTATAGACTAGTTCCTTTGTATATATGTTTTGAGGCCATAATGCACATGTGATTACTAGGCCAAAGAGACTAGGTGCTAAAAGTTCAGTGAGCCTATCATTGTAATATGTAATCACACTTGATGATGTTAATAAAAATACATCATTGTTGCATACCAATCATAAAAAAGAGTATGGGGGGATAGAAATCCACTAGAGGGAAAGGGAGCTAAGAGTCTAGGAAGGGGGGTTAAGACAAGGGGGGATTAAGCCAAGGGAATATTATAATAATATTTTCTAATATCTAAATTATGGGATATATTTGTATATGAAGTTCCTAAATTTAGGGAATGTATCACCAAGTGGGGACAATGTAGTTCCCAACATAACAAGTTTCAAGTTCGGAACATGCATACATAAAGTGGGAACTTAGTGTATTTTCTCATCATTCTCTCATCATTCTCACAATAACTCTTTCCATTTGTACCTTCCTTCCATCCATCATTGGTACATGTAGTTGCATATATTTTGCACATGGATGTACCCAATAATTCCTTGGTAGTTTGGGTTGAAGAAGTGGGTTGTCAAGCCCGAGAGAATTCTCTTTGGGTGAGATAATTATTGGGATTATTTCACTTTGTGTTGGGCTAGTGCATGTTTCAAATCATGAGGGAATCCTTGTGTTCCAAGTGCTACAGATATCTAAGACTTCCTATCCAGCCTCTTGTTGAAGCCCTATAAGGGAAGTGGGATAGCCAAAGTACTGTTGAGAAAATATGGGGTACACTTCATGGGGTGGGATAGGCTATGTGATGCAGGAGCATCGCCTTCAAATTCAAAGATGAAAGTGTGGAGGAAAAGACACGACATCTCAGCATGACAGAGTTTCAAATCAACATTTAACTCAGAAGTAAATCGAGTTGTTGATATATTTTTAGAAACAACATTTTTTAAAATATGTCGTGTTTGTAAAGTCGTATAGGACAGTAAGGGGTTGCATATATAGAGTGTTGACTCTTATATGGAAATAATTGTTAGTTATTGTAATATGACAAAGTAGGTAACCACTAAAAGTTGACAGCATACATTGCAGACAGGACGAGAGAGATCATAGAGTCAGTCCTTAGATACTTTGTTGTTGTATTGTAATAGAAGAGAGGGATAGAGATAGAATAGAGATCAATAGAGCATAATAGAGTAGAAGAAAGACATAGTGGAGAAATGCAATATATGTAACTTGTTTCATGAATGAATAGAACAGACAGAATTGTCCCAAATCTTGGAATCTGTTCATTTTAATGTGTGATTTAATGAATGTTGCATTTTATGTATGTCATTTATTTCATTTCATTCATGTATGATTGTTCGATAAGTTGATCGTATGAGTTCGTGACGAAACTGGACAAGTTTCAATTGTTTCTCTTCTGAAACTCATATGCAAGGTGTGCATCTCGAACACAAGGAGTGTGTCGACTGAGTCTCAGATTGACTCAGAAGAGTTTAGAGAGAGAGAAAACAAAAATTAGACTAGGTGCAAGGAATGCACAGCATCAAGAAGTGACCAAGCGTTGAAGAACCCGAACAGAGCAACACCAGGAGGGAGAGAAGAATTTATTTTCAAGAAATCCTTCGAACTAACTTATCAAAATCCCCAAATGCAAGGAGTGTGTGGGAAGTCAGAATCCTTTAAGGATCAATATCAGAAGGGATATAATTTTTCATGAATGTTGATGAGATCCAAGAATCGAACTCGTAGGAGGAGAAAAGGTCGAACCCTTTGAAGACTGATAAATCTTCTAATTCAAAGGAAATCAGAAGCTCAGGTGGAGGAGCAAAAGTGGCCATTGGATCACAGTGAAAAATATCAACAGTCGTCTGATCAGAGCAAGGTTCACAAGCCTTAGAGATTTGCACACACAGGAGAGAGAAATTACCAAAGTTTCAAAGTTCTGAAGTAGTTTGGGACCTTCCATCATCAAGGAAGACAGGTGGTGCAAGATCCACAGCTCCGGAAGTTTGTGGATGAAGAGGAGGTGAAATAGTCGAAGTAGGATCCTAACCATTGATCACCAGGAGATATGTGTCAGCATGCTAGCAGTTTCGGGAAATCTATTCGAGATTTTTTCAGTTGAGACTTGAAAATCCCAAAGCACAAATAGTTGAAGAGCCGAGAGTCGTCGATCTGTGAGTGGACACTTGTCAAAATATCGTGAGCTCCGAGTAAATTTCATTGGGGTTTTAGTTGAGAGGTGAGATTCGCAAACTTCAAAGAGCCAGAGGATATCTAGACCATCTGATATAGAGGGACACATGGCGACAGGTCATGGATTTCTAGGAAATTCTTGAAGTAACTCATAGTCGTCAGATCAGAAGAGACATGGCATAAACCTATGAAATTTGGGTAAAGACCTGAAGTAAGCTTGAATTGTCTGATTCAGTAGGACATGTGGTAGAATATCATGTACTTCAAGGGGAAGTGAAGTTTGAGATTTCAGATCTCAAAAGTCTAGAGACCTGAAGGATATCTCGACCGTTGATTGAGAAAGGGGATGCAGGACCATTGATTTATTTGAAAGGTCAAACACCTGAAGTAGAAGTAGGGTCATTTATTGAGGAGGATAGGTGTCCATAGATCGTCAACTCCATAATATTGACATATGGAGGAAATCAGGTTTTGAGACTTGAAAATTTCAAAGTCCGGAATCACGAAGGAGATCACATTCGTTAATTTAGGATGGGCAAATATGGTTCATAGATTTGGAAAGGGAAGATCTAAACCATCATTTCAGGCAGTACCGTCAATATCGGGAGATATATGGTCCTGTAGCATTGCGGGGATAGGAGTTTTGTGAACTTTAAAACGTTTAGGGTGGGCCGCAATCCATACCATGGTTTTGGCAAGAGGACACGTGGAGGATCGAGGAGAATTGCAGGTTGAAAAGTAATTTGATATCAAACCGCCTTTGGTCGCACCCACAATTGTGTGGTCATGTGAGGTCATCGCCCAAGGTCATATCAAGAGGGGGATTATAAGAAAAGGAGCTAATGCCCAGTACTCTGAGATTTCACAAAAGAGCGAGAGGGAAGGTTGTAGGTACCATAAAACCTGTACCAGGAAGCCGAAAGGGCCTGTGTTTAGATACAGAAGGAGACCACTAAGGTTTCAGAGGTTCATTTGACTCAAGAATTAGAGATCCTTGATCGGGAGGTCATGTAGCTCTACGGGGGAGTAGGGGGGCTGCATCGGGTGGTATCGGAGCTGATATTGAGTTTGTTTACAGATAGAAGACAAATGAGAAAGGAGGTAAATTGGTATCAATTGTGGTATCAAGAAAATTTGATTTATGTTTGTAAGCATCAAAAGGTGACACAGTGGAATCATGCCACCCAGGAGGTGTAGAGCGAATCTAGAAATGGAAGAAGAAATGAGGCGACTCCGAATGAGACTGGATGCCATGGAAACAACGCAGAGGAGAGAACTAGATGTTGGAGATATAAGTGAATATGAGAGAGAAGAGATAGAGGTCGAAGAAAATGTAGCGGAGGATGATGCATAAGATCTCTTATTGAAATTTGTTTCAAGAATAGGAGCCAGAGAAAGAATAGAGGTACTAATGTATGAAGGCAATTTAGAAGTTGAAGAATTGTTAGATTGGGTACGTGCTATGGACAAATACTTCGATTATGAAGATATCGAAGAAGACAATATGGTGAAGCATGTAGTGAAAAGACTGAAAGGTCATGCAGCTCTATGGTGGGATGAATTGCAAGCCGAACGCAGGAGCAAATGTAAGCAGAAAATTAATAACTAGGATAGGATGATAGCCAAGTTGAAAGCCAAATTTATCCCAAAGGACTATCAAATCAATCTGTTTAGGAGATTGCAAAACCTGAGACAGAAAATCTTATCAATGAAGGAGTACACTGGATAATTTTACAGACTAAACATCAGGGTTGGACAAAAAGAAAATGAAGATGAGAAAATAGCCAGATATATCAATGGGTTGAGATATGAAATACAAGAGGATATCAACATGATATTTGTTAGTAAATTTGAGGATGCTTATTAAGCATCCTTGAAAGATAAAGAAAAAATGGCCAGGAAATAGAGCCAACAAAATACAGGAGGAAATTCAAGCAGAGGTAAGGGAACCGGCAGAGAGAAGTTCCAGAAGCTGAAGCATGAAGCTGGAAAATAGCATAGTCACCCTAAGAAAGGTGGAAGTTCTAAAGAAGGAAAACATGGAGGAAGAAGATCTTTTTCCAGAGGATGAGGAAGAGACAGAGGAGGTGAAGCTAGATTTTATACCTGTGGAAAATCAAGGCACAAGTCTTGGGAATGTCCTGAGAAAAAGAAAGAAGGAGGAGTCGAAGAACACATTCCCGAAGCACAGAATCATGTGGAAGTAGAAGCAGCAGAAGGAGGAAACAACTTCATGATGAGGAAAATCCTTCTTAAACCAGAGAAGGATGAAGAAGAACCATTTCAACAAAGAATTTTGTTCAGGACTTCTTTCAAGACGATAGACAGAGTTTGCAAGGTGATCATAGACAGTGGGAGCACTGACATTCTATTATCCACAAAGATGGTGGAGAAGCTGGATTTGAAGACAACTGCACATCCAAACCCATACAAGGTATCATGGTTGCAGAAAGGACATCAAGTAATGGTAAGTCAACAATGCCAAGTTGAATTTAAAATAGGAGGTTATAGGGATGAAATATTATGTGATGTAATTCCTATGGATTTCTATCATAATTTATTGGGGAGACCATGGCAGTTTGACAGAAAATTTATTCATGATGGAAGAAAGAATACTTATACCCTAGAAAATAATGGTAGGACACATATGTTGTTACCCATAGAAGACGAAGAGAAAAAAAGGGAAGCTAGTTCAAGTATACTTCTCATGAGTGGGAAGGAACTCTTGAATGAAGTCAAGAAGGAGAAAGAAATACAATTTGTTGTAGTGAGGAAGCCTAGATTTATCCTTAAGAGGAAGTCAAAAATCAAGTCCAAGAGTTATTAGATAAAGGTTTAGTCATGGAAAGTCTAAGCCCATGCACGGTACCAACTATGTTAAGTCCAAAGAAATATGGAGGATGGAGAATGTGTATAGATTCCAGAGCCATCAACAAGATAACCATTAGGTACATATTTCTTTTACCGGGGATGGATGATTTGATGGATTGTTTGAGTGGAGCAAGCTATTTTTCCAAGATAGACTTGAAGAGTGGATATCATCAAATAAGGATGAGAGAGGGAGATGAGTGGAAAACAGCATTCAAGACAAATCAAGGATTGTTTGAATGGTTGGTCATGCCATTTGGGTTGAAAAATGCACCAAGCACATTTATGATATTGATGAATGAAGTATTGAAAGACTTCATAGGGAAATTTGTCATAGTATATCTGGATGACATACTAATCTTCAGTAATATAGAGGGAGAACACTTGAGACATCTGACATAAGTGATGGAAAAATTGTTGATAAATTTGAAGAAAAGCTCTTTTATGAAGACATAACTCATATACTTGGGTTTTGTGATCTCTTCAAATGAATTGAAGATGGATCCAAAAAAGGTGAGAGTAATCAAAGAATGGCCATCGCTAAGTAGCATATTTGAGGTGAGAAGTTTTCATGGGTTAGCAAGTTTTTATAGAAAGTTTATCAAAAATTTTAGTGGTATATGTACACCCATGCTGGACACTATGAAGAAGAAACACAAGTCCTTTAGTTGGATAGAGGAAGCTGAAAAAAGTTTCAAAGTGTTGAAAGAGAATATCACAGAACAACCAATTATGGGTTTACCAGATTTTGGAAAAAAAAATCAAGTGAGATGTGATGCAAGTGGATTAGCTATTGGAGAAATCTTGAGTCGGGATAATAGGCCAGTTGCTTATTTAAGTAAGAATATGAATGACACCAAGAAGAATTATTCCACATATGACAAAGAATTTTATGAAGTGATTCAAGCTTTGAAGAAGTGGAGGCACTATCTAATTCCTAAATAATGTATCGTGTATAGTGATAACCAAGCTTTGCAGTTTATTACTAGGCAAGAAAAGTTGAATCAGAGACATGCTAAATGGGTAGAATTTATGCAAAATTTTACTTTTTTTATTAAACATATCGATGGAACTGCTAACAAAGTTGCATATTCTTTGAGTAGGAGGAGTTTAATTGTACAGGAATTCCAAGTGGAGACCCTAGGGTTTGAACACCTCAAGGAGATGTATAGAAAATATGCAGATTTCAAGGAAGCTTATAAGGCATGCAAGAATCCTTTGTTGGGAGATAGAAGCCCATGGACTAAATATTTGATCCAGGATGGATTATTTTTCAAAGGAATCCAACTATGCATACCGAAATTCTCAATGAGAGATAGCCTACTGAAAGATAAACACAATGGAGGATTAGTTGGACATTTTGGTCATGATAAGACATTTGCATAGCTGAGCAATTCCTATTATTTGTCGAGCATGAGGGAAAAGGTGAAAATGTTTGTAAACAAATGCATAATTTGTTAGTATGCAAAAGGAAGACAACAAAACACTGGTTTGTATCAACCATTACCAATTCCAGAAAGGTTGTGGGATGCAATCACTATGGATTTTGTATTCAGATTGCCTAGAACTTAGAAAGGGATTGATTCCATATTTGTTGTGGTGGAGAGATTTTCAAAAATGGCACATTACATACCATTCCATAAAACAAACAATGCTACACACATAGCCAATTTTTTTTCCAAAGAAGTGGTAAGACTACATGGATTGCCTAGGAGCATAGTCTCAGACAAGGACACCAAATTTGTAGGACACTTTTGGAGGACTCTATGGAAGAGGTTGGAGACAAACTTGTCTTTTATTTTAGCATATCACCCTCATACGGATGGATAGACTGAAGTATTGAACAGGAGTCTGGGAAACTTGTTAAGAAGTTTAGTCACTAAGCAAGGTCATCAATGGGATCAGATTCTGGCACAAGCAGAATTTGAATTCAACAATTCAGTGAACAGGAGCATAGGGAAAAGTCCATTTCAATATGTGTATGGTATACATCCAAGAGGTATTAAAAAATTGAGAGATCTGAATCAAGAAGAGTTCAGAAGTGTTAGAGAAGAGGATTTTGCAACAAAAATGTAGAAACTCCATGACAGAGTCAGAGAGAAGCTACAGGACAACAGTGAGAAATACAAGAACATAGTTAATCAAAAGAGGAGAGAAGTTCAATTCGAATTTGGAGATGAATTTTTAGCTCATTTGAAAAAATAAAGGTTTCCAAGGGGAACGTATAACAAGTTGAAGATGAAGAAAATAGGACCATGCAGGATTCTCAGAAAAATAGCAGCCAATGCTTATGAAATTGAGTTGCCAGACAATGTTGGGATATCACTGATATTCAATGTTGCAGACCTGTATCCTTACAGGAGAGATGAGGCAGGAGAATCAGATGATCATAGAGAATTTCAGTGAGAAGAACAATTTCCCATAGTAGAAAAACCTCATATGGAGAAAATCATTGAATAGAAAGATGGAAAGAAGACCAGGAGGAAGACATATCCTGAATACTTAGTGAAGTGGAAAGATCATCCAATGGAAGATGCAAGTTGGGTCACAGAACCTGATATTTTGAAACATGGAAAAATAGTACAAGAGTCCATGAAAAATTTAACCAGATGAGTATGATGCAGGAGAATCACCTTCAAAGTCAAAGACACAAGCATGGAGGCAAAGATATGACATCTCAGCATGATAGAGTTTCAAATCAACATTTAACTCAGAAGTAAATCGAGTTGTTGACATATTTTTGGAAATAACATTTTTTTAAATATGTCGTGTTTGTAAAGTTGTATAGGACAATAAGGGGTTGCATATATAGAGTGTTGACTCTTATCTGGAAATAAATATTAGTTATTGTAATAGGACAAAGTAGGTAACTTCTAAGAGTTGACAGGATAGGTTGCAGACAAGACGAGAGAGCTCATGGAGTCACTCCTTATATAGTTTGTTGTTGTATTGTAATAGAAGAGAGGGATAGAGATAGAATAGAGATCGGTAGAGGAGAATAGAGTAGAAGAAAGACGTAGTGGAGAACTACAATATATGTAACTTGTTTCATGAATGACTAGAACAGACAAAATTGTCCCAAATCTTGGACTGTGTTCAGTTTAATGTGTGATTGAATGAATGTTGCATTCTGTGTATGTCGTTTAGTTCATTTCATTCATGTATGATTGTTAGAGAAGTTGATTGTATGAGTTCGTGATGGAACTGGACAAGTTTCAATTGTTTCTCTTCTGAAAATCGTATGCAAGGTGTGCATATCAAATGCAAGGAGTGCATTGACTGAGTCTCAAATTGACTCAGAAGATTTCATAGAGAGAGAAAAGGAAACTTAGACCAGGTGCAAGGAGTGCACAGTGTCAAGAAGTGACCAAGCGTCGAAGAACCGAAACAAAGGAACGCCGGGAGGGTGAGAAGAATTTCTTTTCAAGAAATCCTTCGAACTAAGTTATCGAAATCCCCAAATGCAAGGAGTGTGTGGGAAGTCAAAATCCTTTAAGAATCAATCTCAAAAGGGATATCATTGTTCATAAGTGTTGATGAGATCCAAGAATCTGACTCGTAGGAGGAGAAAAATTTGAACCCTTTGAACACTAATAAATCTTCTAAGTTGGAGGAAATCAGAAGCTCAGGAGGAGGAGAGACAGTGGTCGTTGGATCACAGTGCAACGGATCAACAACCATCTGATCAAAGCAAGGTGCACAAACCTTAGAGCTTCGCACACACAGGAGAGAGAACTTACCAAAGTTCTGAAGTCTCGAAGTAGTTTGGGACCGTCCATTGTCAAGGAAGACAGGTGGCGCAAGATCCACGACTCTGGAAATTTGTGGAAGAAGAGGAGGTGAAATAGCTAAAGTAGAATCATGACCATTGATCACCAGGAGACCAGCAGCTTCGGGAAATATATTCTAGAGTTTTTCAATTGAGACTTGAAACTCTCGAAGCGTGAATATCCAAAGATTCGAGAGTCATCGATCTGTGAGTGGACACTTGTCAATAGATCATGAGATCTGAGAAAATTTCATTGGGGTTTCCATTGAGAGGTGATATTACTGAACCCCGAAGAGCCGGAGGAGATCTAGACCATCTGATCCAAAGAGACACGTGGCGATAGATCATGGACTCTGAGAAAAGTCTCGAAGTAACTCATAGTCATCAAATTAGAAGAGACGTGGCATAAATATGTGAACTCTGGGTAAAGTCCCAAAGTAAGCCTCAACCCTTTGATTTAGTAAGACGCATAGCAGAATCCTGTGTACTTTGAGGGGAAGTGAAGTTTGAGATTTGAGATCTCAAAAGTTCAAAAACCCAAAGGAGATCTCAATCGTTGATCGAGAGAGGGGCAGTAGGACCGTTAATTTAGTTGAAAGGTCAAACACCCGAAGTAGAAGTAGGTCCATTGATTGAGGAGGATAGGTTTCCACAGATCATCAACTCCGGAAGATTGACATATGGAGGAAAGTAGGGTTTGAGACTTGAAAAGTCTGAAGTCCAGAATCACGAAGGAGATCACATCCGTTGATTTAGGAGAGGCATATCTGGTCCATATATTTGGAAAGAGAATATACGAACCATCAGTTCAGATAGCACTGTCAAGATCATGAGATCGAATGTCCCGTAGCATTGCAGGGACAGGAGTTGCATGAACTTTAAAATGTTGAGGGTGGGCTGCAATCCAGACCATGGTTTTGGCAAGAGGACACTTGGAGGATCGAGGAGAATTGTAGGACAAAAATTAGTTTGATATCAAACTGCCTTTGGTCCTGCCTGCAATCGTGTGGTCACGTGAGGTCATCGCCCAAGTTCATATCAAGAGGGGGCTTATCAGAAAAGGATATAACACCCAGTACTCTAAGATTTCACAGAAGAGCGAGAGGTAAGGTTGTGGGTACCATAAGACCTGCACCAGGAAGCCGAAAGGCCCTATGTTTAGATAAAGAAGGAGACCACTAAGGTTTCAGAGGGTTGTTTGACTCAAGAATCATAGATCCTTGATTGGGAGGCCATGTAGCCCTACGGGGGAGTAGGGGGGATACATCACTATGGGGAATGAGAGGTTGAGAGTTGGGAATGGTTGTTGAGATTGGCACCTTGGACTGAGTTCATTTATGTTGTCTGTTAGATCTTAGTCTGGCTTAGGAATCCTTTTCCCTAGTGGATTTTTAGCCTTAGCTCGAGGGTGACCTATTGCTGAGGATTTATGAGTAGTAGATTCTATGGCTGGGAGGAACATCTAAGGTCTACATCTAGACAGTGATTTATGAAAGATAAGTGTATTTCATGTGTTTCTTATTTTTATTGTGTGTTTAATTAAATTAAATATGTTGTGATTTAATTGTTTTTTCTATGCATGTGTGTTTGTTGTTAGGAATGCATAATTATGTTCATATGCAGGGAATTTAATTAATAAATGGTATCAGAGATGAAAATTATTGTGTGGAATTTCCCATATTGGGCCTAGGGATGCTACAATCATCAACATGTGCAGCAATACCAGATGTGAACATAGTTTCCAAAGCATCAAAATATTTTGACATCTGTGGAGGAGGAGGGTGATGACACATGTGGAGGAGAACGAGAAGGATCAATGGATGGTGACACAATTGGAGGATGAGTATGAGGATCAGTGGAATATGGTGATGCAAGTGGAAGATAAGCAAGAGGAGGAGGAGGAGGATCAGATGTGGGTGCAAATTCAAATACATGTGGAGGGTAAGAAGGAGGAGGAGGAGTATCGGACGTGGATGCAATTTCAGACACATGTGGAGGGGAAGAAAGAGGAGGAGTAGGAGGATGATAGAACATGAATGCAGGTTCAGAAACATGTGGAGGGGAATAAAGAGGATCAGTGGATGGTGCAATCGACTCATTTGGAGGAGAAGCAAGAGGAGTAGGAGGACCATGTGGTGGAGTAGAGGATTTGGATGGGTCTGTTGATGAGCTATATGGATTAGGATCATGAGAAGGGCCCCTCAACCTCTCAATGAGTTTGAACTCACTGAAAATATGACACATAACAATGTCATGTAATGAGGCAAGCTCCTCCATATCGTAGAGAGATCATGCACTCGTAATATGTCTATAACTTTTGTAGGTACCACTTCGTGACTAGTCATGACACCACATAGATGATTTACCACATCTATCTAGACTCTTCGATCTAGCTTGCATGGCATGTGGGGTATCTATACTAGAGGCTAGTCTTCTACCACCTCCACCACCTCATCTTGTTAAGGAGACTCATCCCCAACATATGTGTCAATATATGCAAAACAATAGATAATAATAATAAGATAACTAAAACAAAATGTTACAATAAAGTACATGTGCATTAAATAAGACATAAAATATGCAACTAGATTTATCAAAACATAACAAAAATATTACCTCTCTAATATGGTGGCTTGGTTGTTGTAAATTGGATTTTTGGACATCCTCTCAAATCTAAACCCATGTACAGGTAATGTATAATATCGAGGACATGATTTTCCTCTCTATCCAATAAATCACATGCATCCCTACCAATTGGAGAAATGGGAAACTCAAGTTGTCCCTTCTTAGGAAACCATTGACCCTACATGCACATATGTGCATCAAGCATATGCCTAGAAGGAAAGTAGGGTACTTGTGGTAAAGTGATATGAACCCTCTCAAACAATAGTGTTAATAACTCTGACATGAATGGGAAGAATCTCATCCC
>ML802208.1:104077-118263 GCA_009831015.1 Picea engelmannii | reverse complement strand
AAAAAAATCTAAAAAAGTAATTTGTGTGCCTAAAAAAGAACATACGCCCCATTGACAATGCTCTATATAAAATAAACAACAACGCCATGTGGTGTTGTTCCTAACACGCACCGGTGTGCCACATTTCTTGTCACACCACCACATACTTCAGTGGTGCATCCCATAAGATGCACTGCACCATTAAATTGTGAAATAATCATCCCGGTGTCATGCTCTTCATAACATCAGTGAGTTTTTTCTACCTAAAAGCACTGCTAGGTTAAATTGTTTCATTGCAACTTAAGCAATCTGGTGCATTGATATGAATGCACTAGTGCTAGCATGTTATTGTAGAACTAACATTACCTTTTGTGTTACATTGTCTTATATAGAGCACTAGTAACGGGGCGTCCAACCAAACACCTAGGCACATGAAATTGTTCAATATTTTCCCAGTGCAGTTCTTTTAAATGCACAAATTCATTTCATGAACAAAGATGCACCGCATCGCTAAAATTTATGAAACAAAAAATTATTGGTGCAATTTGTTAAACAAAACGCAATGGTGTGGCAATTTTACCAGAGCATCGACATGATGTCTAGCAATGTGTTGTCTTCCTAACGCACCCAAAATGGGGCCTTACAGAAGATGACCCACAATGCTTATTTTTCAAAACATATCAAGGTGCATGCATTTAATGTTTACACACGAGTGATCCATGTTTATTGTCGCATTGCCATGTATTTTAGTGATATATGTAATAAGTCGCATCGCGATGATATATTATGAAAAATTTGACCCAATGTTGTTCCCTTTACAACATCGGTGCATTTGTTGGACAGATGGGCACCACTAGGTTAAATTAGTTTATGAAAATTGAAGTGATGCTATGTGTTACTATTAATGCATCGGTGCTACCATGATATTGGAGCACCGACATTTTTTTTAGCAGTGCATTGTAAAGGATAGAGCACTGGGAACGAGGCATATAATGAGACGCCCCTCTATGTCAAGTCAGTCAATATATGTCCTGGTGCATTTTTGTACACAACACCGATCCATTTGGTTAAAAAAAATTCACTACTACATTTGTTTTTTTATATCATTAAGTTAATGGTGTTCTTAATTAAGTGAAATGTATCAGTGTGAGTCGAAGCCAATTACACACTAGTTGTAGGGCATTCCAAAGGATGTATCGCTTTGTTTTTAAAATTTATCACAGTGCTCTTCCTTGAATGGCATGGGTGCATATGTTTATATTATATGCATCAGAGGTGATTCTTACTATGAATTTAACACAGGATGTACCGCTTTGGGTTGAGCCGAAGCGTTCAAGCGCACCACGTGAAATTGGAAAAAAATTGAAAAAAAAGGTCAAATTTCAAGATAAATTCAATTTTAATTGGATGAAAATGAAAATAGGAACATAATAAACAATTTTCCTTGCCTATTATGTCTCGAGGAAGCATGGTTTCACCGTTGAGAGGAAATGAAAATTCGTGGTAATTTGTAAAATTTGGAAATGTGTGGAATCTACCAATGGAGCTATCCAAGTTGTTGTAGAGCACCAGAAATGGGGCATATTTGGAAGGAGGGTGAGAACTAGTGCTTACTCAAGAGTTTGGAAGCACGGGATGAACTGTAACAATGAAAATCAGTTTGGTAAAAACAAATTATTTACCCTACCACGGTGGACCTAACGACGGAGATGTGCACTGGTGCATAATGGTCAACGGAGCCAACGCATTTTATTTAGTGTCTCTTATTTTTATTATAATGTATGACGATGCTTTTGAACATTGAAGCATCAGTGATTTATTTTTTATGTGCGCACCGGTGCGTATGTACCTTAAAGTTGCACAGGTAAAAAACATATGCAATAACCTCTAGTTTCCTACCTCCACTAACAAACTCTACTACAAAAAGTGGTAGTGCATTTGAATATTCAAGCACTAGTGAATTATGTTTTGGGTGAGCACCATTGCATTATGTTTTAGGTGAGCACCAGTGCATATGGACATTAAAGGCACAATGATAAAAAAATCTCCAGAAAAACCTTCGACCGCCTACCTCCATTATAAACAACTAAGGGGTAAATATTTTTGTGAGGTTCTATAAAAACATCCACTAGAAGGTGTTCTCCTTATAGTGTGAGTGGGTTTGTTTCAAAGATAATAGTCATCTAGACGCGTGTGACTGAGTTTTTTGTCTTCAACGTTTTCCTTATTGCATTCTTCCTCCACTTTCTTCCATGAACTTGCACCAAAGAGTTGATGTAGATCCAAGGAATGGCTTCTCGAAAACTCAAAGGATCTTATTGGAATTACAAGGGAAAATTATCACAATATATATCTCCCAAACAGTGGGATCCTGCTAGATAATTCTCTCACCAAGAATCAAAGTGCTGACAAATATTTTTTAATTTCAGTCTGAAAAACGTCATTATGGAAAATAAGGAATCCTTTTAAAATACATTAACAAACAGAGATATTATCTATTTGATGCAAATAATTCATCAGTGATAGAATCCTAGGTTTATAGATCAACCATAGACGTAGTAATATAACACACAAGAAATATTTGGACAAGAAGTTTGGAAAAAAAGGCCTCAAGCCATATTCTCAACTCTCTCATACATTATGTTTCTCTTTGTTTTGTGTTGTTTATTTGGCACGATTTCTCAAAATGCAACCAAATTGGAACATTTTAAGAGCAACTACAACGTTTCTTGAGAATGTTTGTGAATATTCAGGCTGCAATGTAGTGTCATGGTATTTTCCAAGATATCAATATGCAATCCTTGATTGCAGCATTAGAATACATTGGTTGATGTCATTCAGTGTCACAGCCTCTTGTACACCACATGGATTAAGAAGAGTGAAAGGGTATGCAACTAGAGTTACTAGCTTGGTTGCATAATGGTAATGTGTTTCTGTAGTTGTTAAGATATTTTTTGGTATAGTTTCATGTTGGATATCAACATCTAATTCAAAAGTTTGTGATGATAAAAACTATGATATGTCAATCTGATCATCAAAGGGAAAAACTTAGCAAAAAGTAGAATCCCAATCTATGAGTGGAAACCTATATGCAATGACATCTTCATATGATGATGATGTGGGTGTAGCTATAGATTGATAATGATTTTTATCTTTTGAAATAAGGCTTGAGTTTGGAATATCTATTTGAAATAGACCTCGATCTACAAGATTAAAAAAAAAAAAAAAAAATCCTACAGAAACAAGGGCCTCCCTTGCTTCCCCCTCTCCCCACCCTAAGTGCATGCAGTTTGATAATGCAAAACCTAGATTTTTCAATATGCCATTCAGAGGGCCACGGTTCAAGTGTATTAGTCAATTGGTTGTTTTGTGAGCCCCTTATCTATCTCAATCTAATGGTGTGCTCAGATATGGAAATGTGAAAAATGTAGTGGCATATGTTTTGAGATCGGGATTGCAAGGAAAATTCAAGGAATCATATATCAATATATTTTTCCACTGATTGGGTTGAGTGATCTCCTGACATCTCACAAATTTGTTAAAATAGGTTGCACCAGTAGCAAGGATAAGAGATACAAATTTTTTCTTTCATTAACTAGGTTTTAATCCAACAATTTTGTGTTTTTTTCGTTCCCACTTTTTCTTTTTAAATCAAGACAAAAATAGAAACCACAAACTACAGTGATGGAGTGGAAGAATCACACATCAATAGTCTTCATAGATCGCTTGGAAAATATATCTAAAACTTGAAAAATAATTTTGAATGTTGATGGAATGGAATCCCAAATTCAACATACAATGATAAATTTCCCAACATATATAAAAAACAATTGCACATTAAACCAACAAGGAATTGAAAGAATGATGACCTTGCCATTTCACCTCCAAATGAATGTAAATATGCAATTTTTTTGATGTAGATAACACCGTTATTTTTTCATGGATTACGATCATGGAGTAGCTTCATCACCACAAGCTATAACTCCTCACCTTTCATGGAGTAAACCAAGATGCTATGGAAAAATACCACAATTTTTTTCATGCCCTAAGAACTATAGTGCTATGATACCAATTGAAGAAATATAACACTCAAGATCAGGACAAGAACTTTGGAAGAAAATTCCTCAAGCCATATTCATGACACTTCTCTCATTGTATTATTTTAATGATACAAATATATAATACAATAATGAAACCACCTCAATTTCTCTCACATTGACACCACATTGGAAGATAAGGTAGGAGGAGGAAAAATAGGAAACTATAAACACACTTAGGATAAAAGTTATATCCTAGAATGTGAAATACAAAGGTGGTATACTAGGACTTCATGATTGTATATGAGTAAGAGGCTAAAATTTTGGTTATAATTAGGGTTTCCTAGATATCTATAAATAAGGATGGAGTTATCCTTATGAATAATGTATTGGGGTATAGTGTATTGGAGCTTAGCTCATTGGGAGGTTTCCCGTTTGAAGAGACAAGTGAACATGAGGGTTTTCCTTCCATTAAATTATCTTAGAACAATGTCTCCCTACCTTACGGGTTTTGATATCAAATAAAGTGTTGAGAATTTCTAATATATTTCTTATGATTCAATTTCAAGGGTTAAGAATCATAATAATTGGCATTAGAGCTCTTTATTGGGAAAGAAATTGGAAGATTTTTTTTCTTTCTATAAATTTTCAAAAGGGAAAATAAGAGCACGACACTCGTATCCATTTTTGTAGCTATCTATGTAGAATTTGAATAAACCAAATATTGGATTACTGAGACGGGGGATGAAACAATAATAGAGAAATTTAATCTTTTTTAACCATATAATGCAAGTGTTATATCAGTGTAGCATTATCATCCAATAATTGCAGAGTAAACAAACAATGAACAAATGAGAAATCATACACATACACAGTACACCAATGTTTTTATGTGAAAACCCAAAGAGGGAAAACCATGGAATAGTTTTTATTATATGTATTTAAGAATTACATTCATTAGAAGAACCAACTTCCTTTGTTTTCCAGTTGCAACTGGAAGGAGGATCCAACCCCCTAGTTTCTCAGGCTACAACCTGAGGGAAGCTCCAACTCCCCAATTCTTTGGATACAACTAGAAGGAGGCTACAACCCCCTAAGTTCTCTGGCTACAACCACCTGTCATTTCCCCGTCCATCCGACCTGAAATATAAATGCCAAATGTAGACAACCTTTCACTGTCACTGAATCAACCACTACCATTGTCAACCTCTCACTTTCAACCTGTACCAATAACCTGTAACAACCTGTACCAATCAACCTACACCAAACAAACTATACCAATATCCTGAAACAACTTGTACCAATCAACCTGCACCAAACAACATGTACCAATAACATGAACCAACATGTACCATGCATCAACCATGCATCAACCTTGACTCATCAAGATATACCAACATCATCAACTATACACCTCATGTATCTGCCAAATCATCAACTACTTGTCTCAACCATGTACCCAACATGTACCTCAACCATATACCAAAGACATACACCAATATAACCATCAAACGTTATCTAACAATTCATCACTCTATCCATAAACCAAATACCATAAACCCTTACATCAAATCATGTGCCACAACCTCACTGTTATGTAGCCTTAATCTAAACCAACAATTTCAGCAACACATCACAACCAAAAGACCAATACCCATATGCCAAATACCAACAACAAAATACCAACTGTATCCCTTAACAAATATGATATATGCAGCAATATTGAACATCCAATACCATCTCAAGAGCTAAACCCTATCTCACAAAACATACCTCAACAAGATGTGCCATATCTCTCATAAATAGACCCCAACCATGTTGCTACCACAATTTTTCTACCGCACTTTTTCTGTTGCGATTTTTCTGCCGCACTTTTTCTACCACGATTTGTCTACCGTGATTTTTTTACCGCACTTTTTCTGCCATGATTTTTCTGCCATGATTTTTTTGTTGCGATTTTTCTATCACACTTTTTCTACCGCACATTTTCTACCATGATTTTTCTGTCGCTATTTTTCTATTGCACTTTTTCTGCCGCACTTTTTCTGTCGCAATTTTCTTGTTGCACTTTTCCTGCTGCAAATTTTCTCTATCTATAATACCTACCCAAATAACCTTTCACAAAAATAGATATTCAATGAGAGAGCTTTGCCTCTTATTTATACTTTCATGTAGCATTACAATTTCCTTATTTTAGGGAGTTCTCCATTTACTTTATTATTTAAATAATTTATTTTTCAAACACTTGACTTTTGGGGGATTCTATATGACTCATGAGGGTTCTTCAAATTCAAATGGCCATAACTCTCTAACCGTGAGGATTTATGTGACGTTCCACATACCACCGGAAATGGCATGACAAGAACTATCCATCTAAGATAGTTTCACTGAAAAATTCACTAACCTTCATCTCATTATTCCACAATTAAGCATGGTTTCTCTAACCATACTTCTAGGATAAGTCAATCCACAAAGTGTCTTCCTATGAGGGATTTCACCATAAGGGGACCACTTTGGAGTTCATCCATTTGTATTTCTTATCAACCATGACAAGACAATAATGAGTCATCTTTACATCAAACAAACTTGGCTCCATTACCCAAACCTTTGTTCTATCGGGATTTTTTCAAGGGTTGACATCAATGACAACCAACCTTAATCAACACCAATTATAAATCCGACTTCCTCTTTAAAAGCACCCAATTTCACTACAAGGAGAATATCTTGTAGCATATTTTTTACAGAACCTCCCTGAAAAACTTATCCCTTGTTTGCTTTTAGCGGAGGTTGTTAGAAAAGGTGCGTAGGAAGAGGTTTTCATGAAGTTTTTTTAGTGGTGTGCCTGTAAGGTACAAATACACGGTTGCACACGCAATACAAATTCCTAGATGCTTCAATATTAAGGTGCACCGTTATCCGATAAAAACAAAAAAAATATAGCGAAGGCAGGCGTCTGGAGGTATTAGAAGAAGTTTTTTTCTCCAATGTTTTTGTTGTATTATGGTGCATTTATGCTCACATAAACATAACACCCTGACGCATACAATCGTTGGATGTGTTAGAAATCTGTAAATTTTGCATGGCTGATAGAAAAATGACAAAGGTAATTGTTTCAACTAGCTTTAGAGCTGGGCACTAGCCTGCTCAGCTCAGAGAGGGCTCTTGCATGTCACTTGATATTTCTTTGGCAATAAGTAGCTAGATTTAGTTTGTTTTGGGGGTTTTTTATAAAGTATCTAGCAAGGAAGGGGAGCGTCACTTAGGGCTATGGGATCGAAATTCTAAAAGTGAATGAAAACAATCACTGGATGGTAGAACTCTCTAGAGGATAAAGGTTAAATGAGGCAATGAATCTAAGTTGTAAATTGAATTCAATCAGAGTGTAAGAAGAAGGGGAAAACAAATAACTTCATCAGAGTATTATTGAAATGAATTCTAAATTAGTTAGGAAGAAAATTACACAGTTTAAATTGTTTAATTTGAGAGCATGAAGAGATGAATTCTGAGCTTTTAACTATCAAATTCAAATAGAATAAAGTGAAAATGGAATTAAAGAACACAAGAAATACATACAATGAGAGGAGACAAAGCTCATATCACCACCATTAGAATATTTTCATAGATACTTCAAAATCATGTTCGAAAATGTTAGGAATATAATAAATTTGAAACGCCCCACTAATACTTGAATAATTGTTCAAGACTGCGCTTCTTCATATGTATTCAATTCATATCGAACATTAATACATTTAGAACTCTTAACATTTATACAAATAGTGAGTCCTTTCGTTTCCAAACTGGTTACAAATAAAGAAATGTTTCGTTTGGGAACCGTTTACAATAAAAAGCATGCTTCACAATGCCGCCTTTAATTCTCAAACCATAATAGCTATGTAAAATGTGAGAACATTTTTTTTAGATAAGATAATTGTGAAGAAAAACCTCTCTAGGTTTCTCCAAATTCATTTGCAACTGGTCGAAAAATGTGCTGCAAAAACATGTCTCGAACATGAAATCATGAAAACTGAAAAATAGGGTTCAAATATTTCTTCTAATATCCCAATCCATGACACCTGTGTAAAATATGGGGGAGGTTTTTGTATATCAAATTGTATTGAGTAAAAAACTCTCTCGGTTTTGTAAATTGTTTCTCCATCTATCCAAGATTTGCATTTCAAAAATATGTCTTCCCACAAGAAAATATTGAATCTGGAAATGTAAGGCTCCAAGATGTCCTAGATTCTCCTAGTATGTAACAGATATGAGAAATATGAGAGATGTTATTGTTCTTTGGCCCGTTCTGAGTATAAACCTCTTTTGGTTTCTCAAAAAGTGCTCTGGTTTTCCCGGAATTCACCTCGGAAGAAGACTGGTCAAAATCACTTGAAAACTGGAAAATGAGACTTGAAAACTGATATACGTGAAACTGATCAAATTCGTTTGAAAATGGTTTAACCCCAAACTCACTTTCACTATCCATTTCACAAAAATATATTTAGCGCTTGTCTTTCGAAAATTTCAGGGACGAGGCAAAGTAGTTTGGGATAGACCACTTTTCGCCACGAAATGAATCTGGTGGTGCCATGTGGTCCTGAGTCGAAACCACGATATTCTTATCGACCCACTTTCAGGAATTAACTTCCATGCTATTTCTCCACCCGATGTGATCCCTGACCGTTGATCTATGGTGCCTGAGATCTATGGTCCGTCGGGTCCCATCAACTCTGCACTCCCGCTAGCTTTAGCCTCCTCCCGTTGTATTTGGCCCTGTCTTCTAGTTTATCATGCTTCCACATTAGTTTAGCGCCTCTCTATGTCTTGGAAAATGGATTTCTCACGGAAATTGTTATAGTGATAACATGGGCTCCACCTGGGGATGTTATCCTCCCTATGAGGTAGCAAAGAACGGCAGACTGAGTGCCTATCCATTGGGTTGTTCCCAAAACATGTGCGTACCCTGCTATGACCTGTCACCATTACCCATCAGTAAAATGTCATTGCTAATTAATCCTTGGATACTTGGTAGAGTCCCTTCAATCAATCACCCAGATGCTTTACATGGCTATTCACTCATCTTGTGTTATCCTTTGAATAGATTATGTGTTCATGGTGAATAGATATTTTACCTCTGAATCAATGTCTTAGTTTTTCACATGGTTGTTGGGTCTTTATCAACAGGAAATAAGACCATCATAATGGATGTAACATATAGCACTAAATCATTGATGTAGGAGCATCGCCAACAAAAAGCAAGCATGGGGCAAGCGCCAACGCATTTTAGCACATGATAAATTGTTTGAAATGTTTTGAAGTTTGATACGTCAAATGTAAATGAAACAATTAATAAAGGGTGTACTCGTGGATTGTAATCAGACCTTGAGCGTCCCGCTCTCATCTGAAGGACTAAGAGGAATTTATAATAGTAAATGTAAGTAGGTAGCTTTGAATTCTTAGATTATACAGTTTTAGGAGCCGGAGGGAAAATGGATATAGACACCCTCACTTGTATCATTGTAACATTAGTAGCATGATCAAGAGAGCATAGGAGAGCAGAAGTAGAGAGCTATGTAGAGTAAAACCCCATGTACAAAAGTTCTGGATTAATACAAAAAATCTTTAGTTCAGACTCATGGTGTTAAATTTCTTTCTGTGTTTGTACATGTTGATTGATATATGCTTGGTTACTCTATGTTATTCATTTGCTTTGATGTGTGAATGTTTGATTTCATATTTAATTTCTGAAATCTGAAGAGAGGGAGAGTAAGGAATGAGTTTCAATTGTTTCTCTGTCTGAGCAAGAGTTTTCCTTCAAGGAGTGCAGTGAAATTGTCCGCAAGGTGTGCATTGAGAGAAGTCAGAGTTCGTCTCTGCAAGCTCAGGAGAGATAACATTGTTCTCATTCTCACAGAAGTGCAAGTTAAAGCACAGGATTCATGCAAGGTGTGTGTAGGCCGAGAAGAGTCTCAGAGTTTTCAACCTGAGGGAGTTGTTGAAAAGATTGTTGTCATAAGAGAGTGCGCAGAGTCTAAGAATTCAAATACTTGGAAGTATTTGAAGAACTGTCACAAAAAGTGTGTGCAGGAGTCATATTGAAGACTCAAAGTTGTGGAGAAAGCTCAAGAGGGCTAGTGCCTTGAAGATTTGTAAGAAGGCATAGCGAAGGTGTTTTGCAGGAGGACAAGTTTTGAAAGGAGATACTGTGTTCATTTCACAGAAATCATCAAGGAGGAATTGGACGATCGGAATTCTCCATGGAGAATTCGCGAAGTCTAGAGAAACGTCAGATCTTGCAGAGGAGAAAGGAGGTTTACAGTGAGTGGGTTTTTTTGTTTAAGCTCAGGGGAGAATAGAGCCATAGGATCTGCACCAACGGGGGCCGTCAGATCACTCACGTATTCGCATCTCGGGGTTTCGTGGGCTGAGGAGTCGAAACCTTTGCATCAATACTCGCGAGGTTGCGAAAGGCGAATTCGCGAAACCACGAAGGAATTTGAATCATCCGATTGGAAGGACACATGTCGCGAGATCACCCTTATCGATGATTTGGACATCAAAGGTCAGAAAGGGAAGTCCTTCAACTTCACGAGTGGCGAAGCTGTGAAGAGAATCAGGACCGTCCATCTAAGAGTGGATAGGTGGCATACTTGCTGACACGGAGGTCATACCTTCATTGACCATTTCAAGGTTTCGTGGGTTGAAGAGTTGAAAGTTCAGCATTAGGATTCACGAAGTTGCGAAGTCTGAAACTCCAAAAAGGCGGGAAGTTCCATTGTGGGACCCATGTAGACGATGTGTCAGAATTTCTCCATTTCGACATATCAGAGGATAAGAGGTCGAGCCTTTTGTCTCGAAAGTCCTGAAGTCATGAAACCGCAAGAGAATCGTAGCTGCCCATTAGGAGGAGGACAGGTGGCAGAGATCAAGGGATCTCGCGAACTTGGAGGTTCGCAGAATGAGACCCCAAGAGTTGGGTGCTCCGATTCGCGAATTTGAGAAATCGTGAGGAGCGAGGATAGTCGTCAGATCTAGGTCACGGGAGGATCATGGGATCAGGGACCCCATCGTATTTCACGCATTTGGGGGTTCGGAAGTTGAAAGGAGTTGTTTTCGATCGCAGAAGTCGCGAAGTGCTGAAAGCCGAGGCATGAGTGTGGACGTGTGGAAGAATCACGAAGTGGGCCCGGGAAGTAGACCAGTGGACACACGTCACCTAGTGAACAAGTCAACACTCGTTGACCTCTCGTGTCTTGGGGATTCGCGAGATAAGAGTACAAGAGTTCAACCTTTGAACTCATGAAACGACGAGTAGCGAGATGAGTTTGCGTAAAGCTCAGTCGGTGGTCACACGTAGAGGGCACTGACGAAAGAAGAGCTATACCCATTTTGTGATCTCAGGTATCACGATATTGGAGAGGAAGAGTTAGGGGTCATGACTTGTGAACTCGCGAGATTGCAAGTTTCCGAAAGGACCTGTGGATCGATAAATCATGATTCCAGTAGGGGATAGAAAGAGTCGATCCAGCTCAAAGGAGATGAAGAACAATCCTATGAGTGGATCTCGGCCCGAGGGCCAATAGGTCTGCGTCAGTTTTGGTATCAGATCTTGAATCTATTTGTATATTTCAGACAGGGAAAGTGAGAAAGAAAATCTCAGCCATGCTGCCAAGAAGAAGAGACAGACAAACACCCAATCTGGCAGAGGATAGGGAAATGCCAAGAGGAAGGGGTAGGCAGGTGCCAAATCCAGCCATGGAAAGAGAGATGCGTGACATACCCGCTAGACTCAAGGACATGGAGACAGCTCAGAGGCACACAGTTGGTGTTGGAGATGTCAGTGATTCTGAAAGTGAAGATGAAGCTGGACATGAAGGAGAATAAGTTACAGCAGAGGATGCAGCAAATGAACGCCTACTTAGGGTTGTTGCAAGAATGGGTGCTAAGGAAAAAATGGATATTCCAGTATATGAAGGAAATCTGGATGTTGAAGAGATTCTAGACTGGATTAGAGCTCTAGACACATATTTTGACTATGAAGATGTTGAGGAGGACAAAAAGGTCAAACATGTTGTCACAAGACTTAAAGGACATGCAGCATTGTGGTGGGATGAGCTACAAGTTGATAGACGTTGCAAAGGCAAGTAGAAGATCAATATTTGGGACAAGATGATCGCGAGGATGAAGGCAAAATTTATTCCGAAGGATTACCAAATTACTCTGTTTCAGAGAATGCAAAATTTGAGACAGAAGTTGATGACAGTGAAGGAGTACACTGAATAATTCTATAGGCTGAACATCAGGGCAGGTCATCGCGAAAGTGATGATGAAAAAGTTTCTAGGTACATGAATGGTCTAAGATACAACATTCAGGATGAAATGAGCATGATGACCATCTGAACAGTGGAATATGTTTATCAGATGGCTCTAAAAGCTGAAGAGAAGCTGAGCCGAAAACAGGGTCAAAAATCAGTTGCCCAGGATAGAAATCAGAAACCCAAGGAAGAGAGGAAGAAACCTCAGACCCAAACTGCGAGAAGTGGAAGCTCACAGAGAGGGCAGCATACCGAACAAAGAGGTCAGTATGATGATGGAAACATTTTTCCTCATACCAAAGGTAGAGGAAGAGGAAGAGGTGGAGTGGTGCAATGCTTCACATTTGGAAAGAATGGACACAAGTCTTATGAATGTCCAGATAAAAAGAAAGAAGGTGGTTAAACTCACATTGCCGAAGCACAGAGGTGAAATGTTGAGGCAGAGGATGTTGAAGGTGGAAGATCGTTGATGATGCAAAAAGTTCTCTTAACACCAGAGAAGGAGGTGGAGAGTTCGGTGCAAAGGAACAGTCTTTTTTTGACTGCTTGCAAGACCAAAGATAGGGTATGCAAAGTCATCGTGGACAATGGTAGCACAGATAATCTCGTTTCTACAGAGATGGTAGAAAAGCTGGAGCTGGAGACTATTGAACATCCAAGTCCATACCGAGTTTCGTGGCTACAAAAAGGACATCAGGTAAATGTCACTAAACAATGTTTAGTTGAATTTAAAATAGGAGGGTATAAAGATGAAATACTATGTGATGTTATTCCCATGGATGTTTGTCATCTATTGCTGGGTAGACCATGGAAATATGACAGAAATGTGATTCATGACGGGAGGAAGAACACATACACCCTAGAGAAGAATTGGAGAACTCACATGTTGTTGCCGATTAAGGATAAGGAGGTGAAAATTGAAGTAAGCAACGATGTATTTCTCATGAGTGGGAAGGAACTTCTTATAGAGGTTAAGAAGAAGGAGGAACCGCAATTCATTGTGGTTAGGAAGCCTAATATTGTTTTAACCAATACAAGGGTAGATGATTTACCGGAAGAGGTTCAGAAACTACTAGAAGAGTTTGTTGACATAGTAGTGAACTAACTACCTCGTTTGTTGCCACCGATCAGAAGTGTGAGTCATCATATTGATCTCATACATGGAGCTAGTTTACCAAACAAAGCAGCGTATAGATTGATGTCACAGGAGAATGAAGAAGTCAAAAGATAGATCCAGGATTCGATGGACAAGGGGTTAGTTAGAGAAAGCTTGAGTCCATGTGTTGTTCCGACAGTGCTCAGTCCGAAGAAAGATGGGGGTTGGAGGATGTGTACTGACTCGAGAGTGATCAACAAGATAACCATCAGGTACAAATTTCCATTGCCAAGGATGGATGATTTGATGGATTGCTTGAGTGGAGCCAAAATTTTTTCGAAAATTGATTTAAAAAGTGGATATCACCAGATTCCTATGAGAGAAGGTGATGAATGGAAGATAGCCTTCAAGACTAATGAAGGGTTGTATGAATGGCTTGTTATGATGTTTGGCTTAACAAACACGCCAAGTACTTTCATGAGGTTAATGAACGAAGTCCTGAAGGAGTTCATCAGGAAATTTGTCATTGTGTATCTTGATGACATACTAATTTTCAGTAAAACAAAGGTAGAGCATTTGAAACATTTGGCTACAGTGATGAAGAGGCTACAGCAAGAGAAGCTGCTGATAAATATGAAGAAATCTTCATTCATGAAGACAAAGCTCATTTATTTGGGGTTTGTTATTTCTGCAGATAAGTTGAGGATGGATCCAGATAAAGTGGAGGTGATTAAGAATTGGCCATCGCCAAAGAATATCTTTGAG
>ML802208.1:71585-104027 GCA_009831015.1 Picea engelmannii | reverse complement strand
CATTAAATCTATTCCGTTGTAGTAAGAGTCGAAGTCATGAATAATTATTCTTTATAACTTTTCAAAAGATATGAGCAGGTGGGGAGGGCCATTGTCAAAAATCTAAATGGACTAGATGGGCCATGGATGTCTCCACTTTCCCTTTTCTTTCTTAACATATCACATTCATCGAGTGAACATAAAACAAATTTCAATATCCAAGGATTTCATTTCTTTTCAAAATCCCCGAAAAAGAAAACAAAATCTCCTTTCGGGTTGGTGCTTGTGTATTGCGTGCTGGGAAATTGTGTTTCCTCCTTTGTGGCTTAGTGCTAATCCTCCACGTTGACTTGTATGTAATATCGATGAGTGTTGTGGGAGGTTTCAATCACACCATTCGCGTCCCCGATATAAACCATGAGTTTCCACGTACATCGGTCACTTTATCATTGTTTCTATATCGAGCCACTTTAGAAAAATAAACATCGGTTACTTTCTCTCCCCGAAATGAACATATATCATCGATTACATTGGTAATTGTGATATGAGCGTTCCCACCAATATTCATTGTCATATGTCTTCGTGACACACTTTGCATACAGCTTGATACTGCATCCAAGACTTTTGAACTGTCATTTTGATGTTCTATAGCCCGGTCGATCACGATGTGCCAACCTAACGCAAGCATCAGTAGAGATCCCTGGAGTTTTGAACGATGTGTTCAGGTTCATTGTCACTACCACCAATAATGAACATTATCACTTTCTGATTAGTGCATATGAATCTAGGGCTTGTATTATTGACTCATCATGTTCAATCGCCTGGTGTCGACCTCCTTGGCTCTATTTTGTCAACAATAGATCCTCTTCACTTTGTCAAAAATGTTTTCAATAGATCTGCACTGACACTTGTGCCCGCATCTGTGCACTTATTCCTTGAATAAAAATTGAAAGGAGTTGTTTTCGATTGTAGAAGTCGCGAAGTGATGAAAGCCAAGGCATGAGTGTGGACGTGTGGCAGAATCACGAAGTGGGCCCGGGAAGTAGACCAGTGGACACACGTCACCTAGTGAACAAGTCAACACTCGTTGACCTCTCACGTCTTGGGGATTCGCAAGATAAGAGTACAAGAGTTCAACCTTTGAACTCATGAAACGACGAGTAGCGAGATGAGTTTACGTAAAGCTCAGTCGGTGGTCACGCGTAGAGGGCGCTGACGAAAGAAGAGCTATACCCATTTCGTGATCTCGGGTATCACGATATTGGAGAGGAAGAGTCAGGGGTCACGACTTGTGAACTCGCGAGATTGCAAGTTGTCGAAAGGACCTGTGGATTGATAAATCATGATTCCATTAGAGGATAAAAAGAGTCGATCCGGCTCAGAGGAGATGAAGAACAATCCTATGAGTGGATCTCGGCCCGAGGGACAATAGGTCTGCGTCAGTTTTGGTATCAGAGCTTGAATCTATTTGTATATTTCAGACAGGGAAAGTGAGAAAGAAAATCTCAGCCATGCTGCCAAGAAGAAGAGACAGACAAACACCCAATCTACTAGAGGATAGGGAAATGCCAAGAGGAAGGGGTAGGTAGGTGCCAAATCCAGCCATGGAAAGAGAGATGCGTGACATACGCGCCAGACTCAAGGACATGGAGACAGCTCAGAGGCACACAGTTGGTGTTGGAGATGTTAGTGATTCTGAAATTGAAGATGAAGCTGGACATGAAGGAGAATAAGTTACAGCAGAGGATGAAGCAAATGAAATCCTACTTAGGGCTGTTGCAAGAATGGGTGCTAAGGAAAAAATGGATATTCCAGTATATGAAGGAAATATGGATGTTGAAGAGATTCTAGACTGGATTAGAGCTCTAGACACATATTTTGACTATGAATATGTTGAGGAGGACAAAAAGGTCAAACATGTTGTCACAAGACTTAAAGGACATGCAGCATTGTGGTGGGATGAGCTACAAGCTGACAGACGCTGCAAAGGCAAGTAGAAGATCAAGAGTTGGGACAAGATGATCGCGAGGATGAAGGCAAAATTTATTCCCAAGGATTACCAAATTACTCTGTTTCAGAGAATGTAAAATTTGAGACAGAAGTTGATGACAGTGAAGGAGTACACTGAAGAATTCTACAGGCTGAACATCAGTGCAGGTCATTGCGAAAGTGATGATGAAAAAGTTTCTAGGTACATGAATGGTCTGAGATACAACATTCAGGATGAAATGAGCATGATGACCATCTGAACAGTGGAAGATGTTTATCAGATGGCTCTAAAAGCTGAAGAGAAGCTGAGCCGAAAACAAGGTCAAAAATCAGTTGCCCAGGATAGAAATCAGGAACCCAAGGAAGAGAGGAAGCAACCTCAGACCCAAACTGAGAGAGGTGGAAGCTCACAGAGAGGGTAGCATACCGAACAAAGAGGTCAGTATGCTGATGGAAACATTTTTCCTCATACCAAAGGTAGAGGAAGAGGAAGAGGTGGAGTGGTGCAATGCTTCACATTTGGAAAGAATGGACACAAGTCTTATGAATGTCCAGATAAAAAGAAAGAAGGTGGTGAAACTCACATTGCCGAAGCACAGAGGTGAAATGTTGAGGCAGAGGATGTTGAAGGTGGAAGATTGTTGATGATGCAAAAAGTTCTCTTAACACCAGAGAAAGAGGTGGAGAGTTCGGTGCAAAGGAACAGTCTTTTTTTGAATGCTTGCAATACCAAAGATAGGGTATGCAAAGTCATCGTGGATAATGGTAGCACTGATAATCTCGTTTCTACAGAGATGGTAGAAAAGTTGGAGCTGGAGACTATTGAACATCCAAGTCCATACTGAGTTTTGTGGCTACAAAAAGGACATCAGGTAAATGTCACTAAACAATGTTTAGTTGAATTTAAAATAGGAGGGTATAAAGATGAAATCTCTGTGATGTTATTCCCATGAATGTTTGTCATCTATTGTTGGGTAGACCATGGCAATATGACAGAAATGTGATTCATGACGGGAGGAAGAACACATACACCCTAGAGAAGAATGGGAGAACTCACATGTTGTTGCCGATTAAGGATAAGGAGGTGAAAATTGAAGTAAGCAACGATGTATTTCTCATGAGTGGGAAGGAACTTCTTATAGAGGTTAAGAAGAAGGAGGAACCATAATTCATTGTGGTTAGGAAGCCTAATATTGTTTTAACCAATACAAGGGTAGATGATTTACCGGAAGAGGTTCAGAAACTACTAGAAGAGTTTGTTGACATAGTAGTGAACTAACTACCTCGTTCGTTGCCACCGATCAGAAGTATGAGTCATCATATTGATCTCATACATGGAGCTAGTTTACCAAACAAAGCAGTGTATAGATTGATGTTGCGGGAGAATGAAGAAGTCAAAATATAGATCCAGGATTTGATGGACAAGGGGTTAGTTAGAGAAAGCTTGAGTCCATGTGTTGTTCCAACAGTACTTAGTCCAAAGAAAGACGGGGGCTGGAGGATGTGTACTGACTCGAGAGTGATCAACAAGATAACCATCAGGTACAGATTTCCATTGCCAAGGATGGATGATTTGATGGATTGCTTGAGTGGAGCCAATTTTTTCTCGAAAATTGATTTAAAAAGTGGATATCACCAGATTCGTATGAGAGAAGGTGATGAATGGAAGACAGCCTTCAAGACTAATGAAGGGTTGTATGAATGGCTTGTTATGATGTTTGGCTTAACAAACATGCCAAGTACTTTCATGAGGTTGATGAACGAAGTCCTGAAGGAGTTCATCAGGAAATTTGTCATTGTGTATCTTGATGACATACTAATTTTCAGTAAAACAGAGGTAGAGCATTTGAAACATTTGGCTACAGTGATGAAGAGGCTACAGCAAGAGAAGATGCTGATAAATATGAAGAAATCTTCATTCATGAAGACAAAGCTCATTTATTTGGGGTTTGTTATTTCTGCAGATAAGTTGAGGATGGATCCAGATAAAGTGGAGGTGATTAAGAATTGGCCATCGCCAAAGAATATCTTTGAGGTTCAAAGTTTTCACGGATTAGCTAGTTTCTACATGAAGTTCATCAGGAATTTCAGTGGAATTAGTGCACCGATGATGGAAATAGTGAAGAAGAGACACAAATCTTTTCACTGGATAGAAGAGGCTAAGAAAAGTTTCAATTTGTTGAAGAAGAAAATCACGGAACAATCAATTTTGGTGTTGCCAAATTTCAAAAAGACATTTCAGGTAAAATGTGATGCAAGTGGATTTGCAATAGGAGTAGTCTTGAGCCAAGAATACAGGCCGATAGCATACTTCAGCGAGAAGCCGAATGAAGAAAAAGTGAAATACTCCACGTATGACAAGGAGTTCTATGCTATTATTCAGGCATTGAATAAATGGAGGCATTACTTAATCCCTAAGGAGTTTGTCTTATACAGTGACAATCATGCTTTGCAATTTGTGACTCAACAAGAGAAGTTGAATCAAAGACATGTTAAATGGGTTGAATACATGTAGAACTTTACTTTTGTAACTAAGCATATTTCTAGAACTACTAACAAAGTTGTTGATGCTTTGAGCGGGAAATGTTTGTTGTTGTAGGAGTTCAAAGTCAAAACACTGGGTTTTGATGGTCTCAGGGACATGTACAGAGATGATCCATATTTTAAGGAGGCATATGAAGCAGCTAAGAATCCAATTCTCAGGGACAGAAGCCAATGGATAGAATACATGATCCACGAAGGATTACTGATTAAGGGTAATCAACTTTGTATTCAAAAATGCTCCATGAGGGAGAATTTGTTGAAGGAGAAACATAGTGGAGGATTGGCCGAGAATTTCAGTCATGAAAAGACATTCTCAAATTTAAATGAGTCATATTATTGGCTAGGAATGAGAGCAGACGTCAAAAGATTTGTGGACAGATGCAGAATTTGTCAGCATTCAAAAGGAAAGAGGTAGAATGCAGGCTTATATCAATCGTTACCCATACCTGAGAGGCCGTGGGTTGCAGTTAGCATGGACTTCATATTGGGGCTGCCAAGAACACAAAGAGGGTTTGATTCAATCTTTGTGGTAGTGGATAGATTTTCTAAGATGGCACATTTCATACTGTGTCAGAAAACCAGTGACACAACTCACATTGCGAATCTGTTTTTCAAAGAGGTCATTTGACTTCACGGCTTACCAAGGAGCATAGTTTCGGATTGAGACACCAAGTTCATGGGACACTTCTGGAGAACCTTATGGAAAAAGCTGGGAACAAACTTTTCGTTTAGTTCAACTTATCATCCTCATACGGATGGACAGACAAAATTTGTGAACAGAAGTTTGGGAGACTTGCTGAGAAGCTTGGTGACAGAACACCACAGTCAGTGGGACAATATTCTGCCACAAGCGGAATTTGCATATAATGATTCAATCAATAGAAGCACAAGGAAAAGTCCATTCCAAATTGTTTATGGGATGCAACCAAGAGGAGTTTCATAATTGAGAGATTTAGAACAGAATGCAACTAGGAGTGCTAGTGCAGATGATTTCGCAAAAGTAATGAAGGAACTTCACAGCCAAGTGAAGGAGCAATTGCAGAACTCGAGCCAAGAGTATAAGCGCAGAGCAGATCAACACAGGAGACAACTTCAATTTGAGGTTGGTGATTTGATTCTGGCACATCTGAGAAAGGAAAGGTTCCCCAAGGGGACATATAACAAATTGAAGATGAAGAAGATCGGACCATGTAAGGTCTTGAAGAAATTTGGGGCAAATGCTTATGATATTGAATTACCCGATGGGATCGGAATTTCTCTAATATTCAATGTCTTAGATTTGTACCCATACAAAGCTAAGGAAGTAGGAACAAGTGATGATCAACCAGAGGTTCAGTGGACTAAACAGATGCCAGTTGCAGAGAAGCCACAGATGGAAAGCATACTGGACAAAAGAGTTAGTAAGAGGACCAGAAGAAGGGAATATTTTGAATACTTGGTCAAATGGATGGGACATCTAGTTGAAGATGTCAGCTGGGAGAATGAAGAAGAGATCCAGAAGCATGGATAGACCGTGTGAGAGCTCATGGACAGGAGCCCATGAAAATTTTCAAGCGAGGGAGTATGATGCAAGAGCATCACCAACAACAACCGAGCGTGGGGCAAGCGCCAATGCATTTTGGCACATGATAAATTGTTTGAAATGTTTTGAAGTTTGATACGTCAAATGTAAATGAAACAATTAAGAAAGGGCGTACTCATGGATTGTAATCAGACCTTGAGCGTCCCACTCTCGTCTGAAGGACTAAGATGCATTTATAATAGTAAATGTAAGTAGGTAGCTTTGAATTCTTAGATTAGATAGTTTTAGGAGATGGAGGGGAAATGGATATAGACACCCTCACTTGTATCATTGTAACATTAGCATCATGATCAAGAGAGCATAGGAGAGCAGAAGCAGAGAGCTGTGTAGAGTAAAACCCCATGTGCAGAAGTTCTGGATTAATACAAAAAATCTTTAGTTCAGACTCATGGTGTTAAATTGCTTTCTATGTTTGTACATGTTGATTGATATATGATTGGTTACTCTCTGTTATGCATTTGATTTGATGCGTGAATGTTTGATTTCATATTTAATGTCTGAAATCTGAAGAGAGCGAGAGTAAGGAATGAGTTTCAATTGTTTCTCTATCTGAGCAAGAGTTTTCCTGCAAGGAGTGCAGTGAAATTGTTCACAAGGTGTGCGTTGAGAGAAGTCAGAGTTCATCTCTGCAAGCTCAGGAGAGATAACACTATTCTCATTCTCGCAGAAGTGCAAGTTAAAGCACAGGAGCTGTGCAAGGTGTGCGCAGGCTGAGAAGGGTCTCAGAGTTTGCAACTTGAGGGAGTTGTTGAAAAGACTATTGTCGCAAGAGAGTGTGCAGAGTCTAAGAATTCAAATACTTGGAAGTATTTGAAGAACTACTGCAAGGAGTGCGTGCAGGAGTCGTCTTGAATACTCGAAGTTGTGGAGAAATCTCAAGAGGGCTAGTGCCTTGAAGAGTTGTAAGAAGGCATAGCGAAGGTGTTTTGCAGGAGGACAAGTTTCGAAAGGAGATATTGTGTTCATTTCGCAGAAATCATCAAGGAGGAATTGGACGATCGAAATTCTCTGTTGAGAATTCACAAAGTCCTGAGAACCATCAGATCTTGCAGAGGAGCAAGGAGGTTTACGGTGAGTGGGTTTTTTTTGTTTAATATCAGGGAAGAATAGAGCCATAGGATCTGAGCCAACAAGGGTCGTCTGATCACTCACGTATTCGCATATCGGGGTTTCATGGGCTGAGGAGTCGAAACATTTGCATCAAGACTCGCAAGGTTGCGAAAGGTGAATTTGCGAAACCACGAAAGAATCTGAGCCGTCCGATTGGAAGGACACGTGTCGTGAGATCACCCTTATCAGGGATTCAGACATCGGAGGTCAGAAAGGGAAGTCCTTCAACTTCGCGAGTGGTGAAGCTTCGAAGAGAATCAAGACCATCCATCTGAGAGTGGACAGGTGGCATACTCGCCGACACGGAGGTCAGACCTTCATTGACCATTTCAGGGTTTCGTGGGTTGAACAGCTGAAAGTTCATCATTAGGATTTGTGAAGTTGTGAAGTCTGAAACTCCAAAAAGGTGAGAAGTTCCATCGTGGGACCCGCGTAGGCGATGTGTCAGAATTTCGCAATTTTGACATATCGGAGGATAAGAGGTCGAGCCTTTTGTCCTGAAAGTCCCGAAGTCACGAAACCGTGAGAGAATTGTAGTCGCCCGTTAGGAGGAGGACAAGTGGCAGAGATCAAGGGATCTCGTGAACTCAGAGGTTCGCAGAATGAGAGCCTAAGAGTTGGGTGCTCCGAGTCATGAATTCATGAAATCGTGAGGAGCGAGGATAGCCGTCGGATCTAGGTCACGGGAGGACCATTGGATCAAGGACCCCATCGCATTTCATGCATTCAGGGGTTCGGAAGTTGAAAGGAGTTGTTTTCGATCGCAGAAGTCATGAAGTGCCGAAATTCGAGGCACGAGTGTGGACGCGTGGCAGAATCACGAAGTGGGCCTAGGAAGTAGACCAATGGAAACACGTCACCTAGTGAAGAAGTCAACACTCATTGACCTCTCGCGTCTCAGGGATTCGCGAGATAAGAGTACAAGAGTTCAACCTTTGAACTCACGAAACAGCGAGTAGTGAGAGGAGTTTGCGTAAAGCTCAGCCGGCGGTCACGCGTAGAGGGCGCTGATGAAAGAAGAGCTATACACATTTCATGATCTTGGGTATCGCGATATTGGAGAGGAAGAGTCGGGGGTCACGACTCGCGAACTCGCGAGATTGCGAGTTGCCAAAAGGACCTGTGGATCAATAAATCGTGATTCCAGTAGGGGATCGAAAGAACCGATCCATCTCAGAGGAGATGAAGAACGATCCTGTGAGTGGATCTCGGCCCGAGGGTCGATAGGTATGCGTCAATCATGAAGTACATCAGCAGTGTATATCTAGCTAAATAACACACACGAGAACCAATCCAGTTGTGATAAAATGGAACTGCGCTCACCACTATCCAGCTCTATATAGAAATTGTCAATGGCGAGTGGCACCTCAACATTTAGAAACTTGGGTGACTAAAACACTTTATTTTCCTCGGCTCACCACACGACGTTTGCAAGCAATCATGCATATACATTACAAAATGCAAAATTTGACCACTAATAATGAACATTATCACTTCTGGATTAGTGCATATGAATCTAGGGCTTGTATTATTGACTCATCATGTTCAATCGCCTGGTGTCGACCTCCTTGGCTCTCTTTTGTCAACAATAGATCCTCTTCGCTTTGTCAAAAATATTTTCAATAGATCTGCACTGACACTTGTGCCCGCATCTGTGCACTTATTCCTTGAATAAAAAATGCATACACAATTATCTCCTGGATGAATTTTGAATTATTCACAGTAACCTAAACGCGTGTGACCGTCTGAAAGCAGCGATGCTTCTGATTGGAATTGGGTATCCCAATGGTATGATGTAGTATACGTTTGGTCTTATAATCATCAGAATTAGACCCACCGATGATACAAATGATGGACAAATACACAGGCTTCTCATGGTTGGTGCTTGATGTTGTCGATGCTTGGACGTTGGTGTGTAAACAAGCTTCGACACCTGCATGTATCCTCCAGTGTACACCCACGATTCTCATTCGAACACAAAACGTGGATGATGATATGGCTTCCTTACACCATTTGGGAGATCAATGAGACACTTTGTATGCATTATCAATCTAAATTCAGGCTTTGGAAAGCATATTATATATAACATGGCTCACCATCTCTTATTTTATCATTCAGCGTAGCTCGCTTCTCATGGACCCGATGTTTCTCTACATGAATTTTGCAATAAAACCAAAACCTGTAATGAAAGAAAGTAGTCATTTATTCCACATCTGATACTTGGCGTTAAATATGCATCGATTTTATCCTTTGTCATTCCTTTTGTCTTCAAAACAACACCTCTTAATGCTTGTTAGCTGCCAAATGTTTCTTACTTCTGTCTTTCATCGTCAACTGGGAACATAGAGGTTTGTAATGGGAATTCGACATAATATCTAACTAAATATTTGGGCATTCAAAACTTAATCCCGAGATCTGGCAATAAAAATCAAATTCCATCAGCGTGGAAGATTCGGCTTTGGATGAACACTCGAATTGTCCAGGTACTCTTTTTATTGTTCTGTGGGTGTTTATCCCACATTGATGAATAGAAATGAGAGTATTTTATTTATATGTATCGATGGTTGTAAGTGTGATCGATGCATAGTGCACCCTTAGCATTGCTCGTGGACTCTTTCTCCATATGACTTGATGTGTGGTTCTTATTCGCTTCGTCTTGATTGTTGTAGGGCTTGGATAAGTGGAGATTTTGGATAAGTGGAGATTTTTCCTACGGGCCCAATAATTTTGGTAAAATGAACTATGGCTCTGTAATAAACTCGAGGGTATAGAAAATGACTACAAGAGACAAAGTTAGCTTAATAAAACCAAAATTTTTATTTGCCCAATAATGAAGAAATATTTTGCCCAAACTCAACCAAATATTTTAATGCAGACAATCCAAGAACCCAATGATGCTTTGTTATGAGAAAAAGTTTTCTTATGCTACAATTCTAAATTTTGCATGTGTCAATATCTAGCTCCAACTGTGGATGACGTCCTCCCTGTACGGCGATAAAAACATATACCAAGTTCTTGATCCATTCAGTTGATCCCATCTCAAAGACTGCACCTATACCAATCCTTCATCCAAAACTAAATGCATTGAAAGTTGAAACTAAAAACCAATAGCTGCCAAAAAGTGAAAACACATAGGCTGAAGTCCAAAACTGAAACTGACAAAAATGCTTGGTCTTCAAGCTTATTTGGATACAAATTATCCTACCCTACTTGCTGAAACCAATGTTGAATCAAGTGATCTCAAAATTCCAATGAAGTCGGTCAAGTAAATGGCTTCTTGACTACAACTTGCTTTCAACTCCTCCAAATAGAAAAAAGAACTCGAAAAATGATAACTCAAACTACAAAACCCATTTTATCCCTGCATTCTTGAGAAATGGGTACTTCATCTTCTCTGATGATTTCAGCTTACTGGAAAAAGGGTCTTCTAAAACATGTAAAACTATCCCTTTTTTAAAATCTGTCCAAGGACAAGGATCTCTTTCATCTGATTTACCCTTCTCAAATGGACATGCAACAAGATGATCATTTTTCACATCATCCATAGAAGAGATAGGCTTTATGTGCTCTTGGAAATATTTATATGAAACGACAATCTCATGTGTTTGAGAAAAATCCAAAAATTCTCCTTCATGTTCTTGAATAAGAATGTCATCCTAGATTTTTAAAATTTCTGAATATGTCAAATCAAGAGATGTGAAATCATGGATGGATTCTGCAACATCCAAAAGACCTAAAACAACCTGGTCTTCTTCTTTTTTATCTGAGTAGCTATATTTATTAATGGTTTTCCTTCCTAGATTTTCCGCACAAAAAATTTCAATAGCCTGAGTTTCCTCAATTTCTTCAGGATACAAGTCTTCAGAAAAGGAATGAGCTGCAAAACAATTTGAATGATTCTCCCCATACTTTTGACTGTAATAAGGATGACAAGGCTATAAATTTTCATTAATTTCATGGGATATAACTTGACTGTCAACATTATGATGCATATTTGTTTCATTTTCAAGCAAAGAAGAAACTAATGTTTGCTCGGAATGATCCTGTGTACCAATACCATTGGTCTCTACTAGCTCTTCCTGATGAGAAGCTAGTTCATAAAGGGATTCTTTGATTTCATCATACATTAAGTCTTCGTCATTAATATCAATCCCCATGTGTTGAATAAGATTGTCAAAGTTTCCACAAAATTTTTCAACCAGAACTAAAGATGGGTAACTTTCCTTATAATTCACACAATATACTAAATAAAAAACTTCGAGGGAAAATAGATTAGCATATGGAAATACTTCATACGAGGATCGTGCTTCTTCTTCTAAGGTTGCCATAAACATCTTCATCAAGCAGTCTTCAGGAAATTTAACCCCTAGCCTATGTATGTGCATGTGGAATTTTATCAAATGAAAGATAGCATCATCTCCTTCTTGATCTTTGAACTTTGGCAGATATGTTTGCCAATCTACACAAGGCATGTGATTTGGAAAACTGGGAATATGAGAGTGATTCATGGGAGCATACCTTGTAGATATTGAACTCATATTCGAACAGTGGAGTCACCAATGATGTTTTGGAAGCTGGATTCTGCATTGAGAGTGGAGTCTCCGGTGAAAATTTAAATTTGTGGATTCTTCTACCAGTGAAATCACCTTCAAACTGATTTTTTGATGTGTGGATTCGTTAGAGCAGGAATATAGGCAGTATGTGCATAAGTGTCTGTTGCTCTCAGACCTTAGAACTCAACCATGTTGTTATTTTCCAGGGAAAATTTTTCAATTTCATCCCCGACAACAGCGCCAAAATGTTAGCACTCTGTAAATTTTGTCCGACTGATAGACAAACGACAGAGGTAACTGTTTCAACCATCTTTAGAGCTGGGCACTAGCCTACTCATCTCAAATATGGATCTCTCATGTCAATTGATATTTCTTTGGCAATTAGTGACTAGATTTAGTTTGTTTTGGAGTTTTTTTATAAAGTTTTTGGCAAGGAAGGGGGGGGTCACTTAGGGCTATGGAGTCGAAATTATGAAAGCGAATGAAAACAATGATTGAATGGTAGAACTCTCTAGAGGATAAAGGATAAATGAGGCAATGAATCTGAGTTGTAAATTGAATTTAATCAGAGTGTAAGAAGAAGGAGAAAACAAATAACTGCATCAGAGCATTACTGAAATGAATTATGAATTAGTTAGGAAGAAAAATACATAGTTTAAATTGTTTAAGCCGAGAGAATCAAGAGATGAATTATGATTTTTTAACTATCCAATTCAAATAGAAGAAAGTTCAAATGGAATTAAAGAACACAGGAAATACATACAATGAGAGGAGACAAAGCTCATATCACCACCATTAGAATATTTTCATAGAGACTTCAAAAGTTTTTGCATATGTATTCAATTCAGCTCCAGAAAAATACAATTGAGTTCAGAAAACAACTAAAAGGTGCCCTTTCACTTCTACCAACATTAATATGTTCAGGACTCCTAACATTTATACAAACAGTGAGTCCTTTCATTTCCAAACCGGTTACAAATAAAGAAAGGTTTCGTTTGGAAACTGTTTGCAAGAAAAGGAAGGCTTCACAATGCCACCTGTAATTGTCAAATTGTAATAGCTGTGTAAAATATGAGAACGTTTTTTGTATATAATATCATTATAAATAAAAACCTCACTCGGTTTCTCCTAATTCATCTCCAACTGGCCGTAAAACGTGCCGCAAAAACATGTCTCGAACAGGAAATCATGAAAACTGAAAAATAGGGTTCAAATATTTCTTCTAATCTCCCAATATGTGACACTTGTGTAAACTATGGGGGAGGTTTTCGTATATCAGATTGTCTTGAGTAAAAACCTATCTTTGTTTTGTGAAATTTTTCTCCATCTGTCTGGGATCTGAATTTGAAAAAGATGTCTTCCCACAAGAAAATCTTGAATCCGTAAATTTAAGGCTCTAATATGTCCTCGATTCTCCCAGTATGTAACAAATATGTGAAATATGGGAGAGGTTATTGCTCTTTGGCCCGTTCTGAGTATAAAATTCTTCCAGATTCTCAAAAAGTGCTCTGGTTTTCCCAGAATTCACCTCGGAAGAAGACTGGTCAAAATCACTTGAAATATGGAAACTGAGACTTGAAAACTGATATACATGAAACTGATCAAATTCTTCTGCAAATGGTTTAACCCCCAACTTAATTTCTCTATCTAATTTGTAGCAATCTTTGTAGCGCTTGTCTTTCAGAAATTTCGGGGACGAGACAAAGTGGTTTGGGATAGACTGTTTTTCGCCCTGAAATGCATCCGGTGGTGCCATGTGGTCCCGAGTCGAAACCATGGTATTCTTATCGGCCCTCTTTTAAGAATTAAGCTCCACACTAGTTCTCCACCCGATATGATCCCTGACCATTGATCTGTGATGCTTAAGATATGTGGCCCACTGGGTCCCATCAACTCCGCACTCCCGCTAGCTTTAGCCTCCTCTCATTGTATTTAGCTTTGTCTTCCATTTTATCACACTTACACATTAGTTTAGCACCTCACTAAGTCTTGGAAACTATATTTCTCACAAAAATTGTTATAGTGATAACAAGACGCACCAAAGAACGTAAAAATTAAAAATTATAAATTATAAATTATAAAAAAAAAAAAAAAATCATTTTTGATTTTCATTGTTACACCTCATTTTTTGTTTCCGGCCTCTCTAACAAGCATTGGTTCTCACTCTCCTTCCATGATCACCCTGTTTGTAGTGCTCTACATTCATTTCAATAGATCTACCGGTAGATTCCACAGATTTCCAAATTTTTGAAAAATACTACAATTTTTCATTTCTTATCTATGGTGCAACCATGCATCGTTAGGAGAGAAGACATCGAGTAAATCATTTATTACCTTGTTATTTTCATTTTCATTCCATTAAAATATGAAATTCTATTGAAATTTAGTCTTTTTTAGATTGTTTTTCCACTCAATGCATTTAAACGATTCGGCTCACCTCGGACGTTGGTGTGTCCTTTGAATTTACAGTAATCCTCAATCCTGGTGCATCCTATGAATTTACAGGAATCCCCACTCCTAGTGCATATAGGATAAATAAACTCACCAGTGTCGTTCACGGAACAATTTTGTTCAAATGTCGAAAATTTAACATAGTAGTGCATTGTCTAAAACGCCTTGTAAATGGTGCATTATAAAATAACAATGCATCAGTTAACAAAATATTAATGCTCTAAAACAAATGGAACATTGGTGTGTTCTATTAACCAATCGCACTACCTAGTTTTCCATAAAAAAAAAAAAATTGTCCGAAGGTGTGTCAAATCCATGATAACACACCAATATTGTGTACTACAAGGCCCTGGGAAAAATATGTCATAATTTACCATAGTAGTTCATCTTATGGGATACCATATTACTTGTGCATTCTAAGACAAAGGCACTAGTTAAAATTCACACAAAATTAGAAAAATGAAACTTTGGTGTGTTAATTTCAATAAAACACACCAGTGTTGTCAAAAAATTGCCACCTGGACAAATATTTAAAATTTTATCATGGAGGTGCATTTTCTAAAACACCATGTTACCGATGCATCATAAAAGAAAACATACCACTAAAAATTCATTTGTTCTCCAAGGAACTTAGAGTATCAGTTCTTTGCATATAAAAAATTGCATCGTCTGGTTTATTAGTCAAAAAAATTAACAAAGCGGTGTGTTTCGAAGAACAAACTGCACTGTGTCACACAAAAAAAATGTGAAATGGCATAGTGGGGTGTCTTGTTGGACACCCCATCCCCAGTGCATTCAAGAACACAATGCATCACTTTGTATATATTGGTGCTCGACTAACAATGAAGCATTGGTGCATTAAAATTAATGCACTTCTTAGCAGTGTGTTTTTATATATAGTGCACCCGACACATTACATATTAACTATTGTAGTAGCATTGGTTACTTTTCCACATTTTTTTGCAAACATAAATTAATTTATGTTTTTGATAAATACAAATTAGTTATATATGTGTGTATTTTATAATTCAATTTTTTTTATCTATATATGTGCCTAGAAAGATTTTTTATGTGAATCAAAGATGACGACGATGACAAGCATAGGAGCAACAGCGGAAAAAGAAAAAGAAAAATCAATTTAATTCAAAAACTACATATGCAAACCTACACAATTAAATTTTGTGGAGGTTTTACTTTGTAAAGGAAAAAACAGAGTTCACTCTTTGGTGCCTCTCATAATTTAGTGCACGAACTCAATCCTCTGGCACTCCCTCAACACTCTATCTTGCATCTCCTACTTTGCAGGCCACTCAACTTTCTCCAAGATAACATCCTTGTCATTCATGTAGCCATAAAAATAATAGACATCAATTTGCTTGTAAATTGCATACCTATGTCTCATCTTCTTCACCTCAAGGGGGATTATTGAATAGCACTTTGAGGTTGGGTAGGAATTCCATGGCCCCAAAGTATTTGTAACTGGGGCCCTTGTCGGTGGCATTAGGCACATCAACTTCATCCCCTTCCATATCTGTCATCTTATCCCCTACTTTGGCATAAATAGGACTACCAATATCTACGATCAAAGCTTCCCAGCACCCCTTTGACCTGATTAGCAAGAAAGGAACCCTGGTGGATATCTTAATTATAATACTACACCAACCTCAAGATTGACCTAAGTCCCATATTTCATATTTAATAGAAGTGGAGAAGCACATTTGGAAAAATAAATGATGATCCATAATCTTCACTAGCATGCCTTATCATTAAATACTAAGCATTGCCTTAGCCTTGGCCTCATCCTTCTCCTCCATGAGATCTCCACTAGTGTATTTACTAAGAATCTCATTCTTCTTCTTCTCCACAACCATGCGCTTGATCCCTTCCTCGTCTAGAAGGGGCACATGGGAAACAAACTCTTGCTCTCTATGTTGTTGGTTTCCTTTGTCCTACTCTACCATTTCTTCTACCACATCTTCCTCTTCCTCAAATAGGACCAACTTAAAAGCAATGGCCTCTCCCCTATTGATCATAAACCTAGCCTCCCTCTTGATAGAATCAATCCTCTACCACTCCCTCGGTGCCCTGGCATGCATCTCCTTCTTTGTGGGAAGCTCAAATTTATCCAAGGTATTTTCCTTGTAATCCCTATAGTCATAATAGTTGGTGTCAATTCAGTTGTAAACATCATACCTATACCTCCTATTCTTCTCCTCAGGGGGCTTATCAAATATCTCTTTGACGTTGAGGAGGAATTTCATCACCCCGCTTGTACAATTGGTTGTTATAATATTGTAACATGTCATATTCCAAAAACTAATTGTACAAGTGGGGCTATGAAATTCCTCTTCATCATCAAAGATATATTCGATAACCCCACCAAGGAAAAGAAGAGGAGGTATAGGTATGATATTTACAAGCGAATTGATGCCAATTATTATGGATACATGGATTTCGAAGACGGTATCATAGATAAGGTCGAGCGACTCATGGAGAAGGAGATGCAGGATAGAGAATTGAGGGAGTGGTAGAGGCTCAAGTCTATCAAGAGGGAGGCCAATTTGACGATTAAGAGCAGAGAGGTCATTGTCATTAAATTGGTCCTATTTGAGGAAGAGGAAGATGTGGCAAAAGAAATGGAAGAGTAGAATGAGGTAAACCAACGGTAGAGAGAGAAAGAGTTTTTTTCCCATGTTCCCTTTCCATATGAGAAAGAGATCAAGTTCATGGTTATGGAAAATAAGAAACATGAGTTTCTTAGTAAATACACGAGTGAGGATTTCATGGAGGAGTAGGTCGAGGCCAATAAAAAACTTAATATTTAGCAATATCTCATTCTCATGAAGCTTATGGATCATCAATTTTTTTTCAAATGTGCTTCTTAAGTTCTATTAAATATAAAATATGGGCCTTAGGTCATTCTTGAGGTTGACGGAGTATTATAATTAAGACATCCACCAGGGTTCCTTTCTTGTTGATCAGAAAAAGGGGCACTCAGAAACTCTAATCATAGATCTTGGCAATCTTGATTATGCCAAAGTCGAGGATAATATGATGGACTTGGAAGGGAATGAAGTTGATGTTCCCAGTGCCACTGGAAAGGGACTTAGTTATAGGTACTTTAGGGCTACCAAATTCATATTTGATGTCAAATATCTATTAGATAACCCCCCCGAGGAAAAGAAGAGGAGGTTTAGGTATGTGATTTACAAACAAATTGACACAAGTTCATATTATGGCTACATGAATGATGAAGAAAATACATTGGAGAAATTTGGGTAGCCCGTGGAGGAGGAGATGTGAGCTAGAGCACTGACATAGTGATAGAGGATCAATTCAATCCACTAAATTATGAGGGAAACCAAAGAGTGATTGCCTATGCAAAAATTAAATTGTTTGTCAGTGCATTTTTACGTAACAACCACACATGTGCGCTTTCAATCGCACCGGTGCGCTATAAACAGTATAACACACATGTATATTGTGTTTTTTCAAATCATGTTGATGTTTTTGTTTTTTGATTTATAAAATGTATTATGAGTACGCTAATGATTTCTCTATTTTTAAATTAAATTTGATAGGTATCTCTCATTAGAATTTAGAGTTGCCATACATATCATGTTTAACTTTATTTTTACGAAATCGTTTACTTTGGTTGTGATTGGAAAAACTTATAACCATTAATGTCATATAATGTTTAATTATTCTTCAAGATTAATTGTTTGTTGTCCAACAAGATACAATATGTTGATTAAACATGTTTACAAAGAAAAATACATAATACATTATGATTTGAATAATTATGTATTTTTCATATATTATAATAATAACATTATGATATAATTTTTCACTAATAATAATGATGATGTAATAATAATTTTATTTTACTAATTTTTATTATTCAAATATTACAAGACAAAGCTATAATATAATTGTTTACTAAAATCCACCCAGATGGGGTGTTATGGGAGTGAAGTAGGTGACAAGCACTGCCACATGATCCCCCTACACTTGGAAACATCATACATTCTAATGGAAGTCATGCTACCACCTCCACGAACTCACGTTAGCAAGGTTAAATCCTCCCTACCTCCAAACATAACTCCGCGCATGGGGACTATTATTATCAGGCCTTCGTTCATTCATCCAACCAGGTTTATGATTTCCAAGTACTCACAAAAATATGCCATTACTCCCCACTCTCAGCTCCGTAGGAAGGTTAATTTGAGCGATCACTCTCATTTTAATAGCCATATACCTTGGTCGCCTCCTTGTCTCACCTCAGTTCTGCATCTCACATGTCTCATTATCACATTGTGTCACCACTCTTTGGCTCTTAGTTATTCTCCTATCTTTGTAGTCCTCGCCTCTACCTTGCCTTGCAGGGGACAGTGTCAAATGGGTCGCATTAGAAGAGGTGGGGTTGTTGAGCATATCATTAGGGCCATCGTCGCCCCCACTGTTGAGGCTTACGAACCCCACACTCCCTCGCACATTAGAGTAGAGCTCAACCTCACCGAAGTAGATCCTTGTTTCCTTCATAGGTTTATTGACCATGTTGCATTCGATGCCAAGATTGGGCAATGGATTCCATATCTATGTTCTTACCGAGAGTGTGCCACCATCTATACTAGAACGGTGGACTTATACTGCTTTCTTAAAATAATGATGGGAAAGGTGCTTGTAGAATGCAATCAAGCTCATGAGGAAATAATTTTACAACTGGATGAAATGCAAATGGAGCTTCTAAAGACCAATAGGAAAGTGGGTTGTCTCCTGAAAATGAATGTGGATGGTGGTGTGCCAAGTCGCAGCATGGACACTAGCTTGCATGATGCAGCGCCTCCTCCTGAGGAGCCTCTAGGTCTAATTCAATAAAATTCATGTTTTGGATTTTTTTTTTCGCTCAATAGCTTAGATAGGTGCAAGGGAAAACCCCACCAATGTATAGGAATAGATAGGGTCCTATAATGTGTATGCATAGCCTGGTAAACAATGTTTTCGGAAAAGTGTCGTTGGTTTTATTTTTTGAACTTAAAGCATGTCAGGGATGACTGAACTTGCTATTTTGTGTTTGGTTGGGTTTCCCAAGTGGCCGACTAGGCACCGATTTGTATAACTTATTTTTTCTTAGATAATATAAATTATGGACTGGATTATCAACAACAACAAAAAAAAATCGTTTACTAAAATCACAATTATTATAATTAATTTTTCCAAAGATTTTATTAATTTATATTATTCAACTATTATAATATATTAAATTTATTTAATTAAGTTTAAATTATTAAATATAAAGAATATATAATAATAAAGTTTGATCTATACACTTTTAATGAAATGGTTTTACAATTTTTAACTATATACCAACTTTATGAATCTTCTGTTAAAAAAGTATGTAAAAGTATGTAAGTATTAGTTCAATCTTCTATTAACAAAATATGATAAGTATTGTATTTCATTTATTTTAAAGGCAAGGTGAGTGACCCTGCAATTATAACCTTAGTTCTTGAACCCTAGATATGTTCTTGACTATGCTTAAGGTTTGGTTATGCTGACAAGATGGTTGACTACGAGCCCCTTGTCGACTACTGCAAAGACACCTTGTCTAAGGCAGAGATATTCTCACAAGTTGCAAGTGTCAATAGAGAGGGTATAGATAGAAATGGAATTAGATCGAACTTTGTGAATGGAGTTCTTGGTATCGATGATGATTCAACTCATGTTTAGTTATATCCCTCTCTTGCTTTCAATAATCCTTCATCGAACATTGTAGCTTAGTGGGATTCCTTCTCAGGTGGCACCAACAATGGTTCTAAGGAGGTAGAGGAGCCCTTGTCTAAGGCTTTTCATCCTTTAGATTTCGATGGTCTGGGTGAATCATAGGTTAGGAAGTCAGGGAAACCCCCTTGAATCTAAATTTCCCCTCAAGAAGAAGAAGAGTAATATTATACAGTCTCGAGGGAATTCCACTGCACTTGTGGTCAGGAAAGATTTGAGAGTGGAACGGCTAGGGGATTGGAAAAACCCTTTTTGGAAAATTTCTTTGGAGATTGATAAAAATGGATACCCTTGGTAAGTGGCTAGATGAAACCTGGTTTCTAATCCTAGTATACTCACCTATATTTCATCTCCTTGAAAGAGGCTAGATAGGGTTTATATTTGACTCAGCATAGGACATCGATTTAATTTTACAAGGGAACTGGCTATTCGATAGAGATTATTTAGCAATCAATTCTTGGAGGATGGATTTTGACGCCTAGATTGACTTTATCATGTCTATGCCAGTATGGGTTAAACTCCCTCATATTCCCATGGAGTTATGGAACGGCGACTTGTTGAACGATATAGGCAATAAAATTGGTAAGTTTATCATGTCCGGTCACTCTTATAAGACAGAATGTGTTTGATCGATAGCCAGAATTTTAGTTAAAATCAATGTTAGTGATGGAATTTTCAATAACTTCCTAATTAATTTAGTAAGAAACTGAAGAATTTTGTATTTAATTATCAATCCAGGATCGTATACAAATTACGAACTAATGTGCACTGTATATGCAAGTATGATGTTGTAATTTCCAATGGGTTCTAGTACTTCTAAATGAATGTCACAAGGCAAGATATAAAGATGCTTTATCAAGTCACCAAGTTAAACCATGCCACTCTTGTAATCAAATCCACACATGCATGAATATAAACAAACTTTTGTAGGAAAGTTAATGTCACACTTTTAGGAAAGTAAATATTTCTCGGGAAATAAATCACACATGTATCAAAGTGATTTTTTCAAGTATTAAAATGATCTTGATTAATGTGAGAGACATGTGATGGTTCATGTACTGAAATGAAACAAACCTCAAGTTGTAGAAATAAAAACACAATGTGTCATGAACAAGTGTTGTAAACAAAGGAAATAAACTAAGCTAAACTACAAACAAAACAATTGTTATCCAGAAAGAAAAATGTTGTAATGTGAGTGCAGAGTTGGAGCAATAGGAGTTGAAGAAAAAGAGATGTTAGAGTTTCAACAAAGCACTAAATAGAGGAATTACTCTAAATAAATAAATTTATAAGAGATGCTACAGCTGTACATTCATTAGTCAAAATACAAGGTTATGCAATGTCAACATGAAGTTACGGCAGCAAGAGTTGCAGCAATGAAAAAATACCAGAGTTACAGTAGAGTGTTAAATAGAGGAATTGCTTGAAACAATGAAGTTCAACTACAGCTAATTCTATAAAATATAGAAAATACTAATAGTACCAAGCTAAGGAGGGTTCCTACATCCTTAGACGAGGTATTGGTTCACGAACGTAGTACGACACTAAATACTCAACACATTATCGCTTGGACAAGAATAAAGTGAAACATATATTGCAGAAAAATGCACATATCAATACAACAACGGATTTCCTATTCACTAAATTTATTTTGCCTCCCTTTTTCTTTTTCGTCTCAGAGAGAGAAGGGGTCTTTATACATAATAGTTTCTTTCTAAATTAATTATAGGAATCAATGGATAGCCACAAGAATCAAGTTTTTCCATCTTGTTACATCGTTTTCTCCAAAAGATAGAAAAATCGGGCATCTTCTAACTTAATCAGTTGTATGAAAAGTGGTGGCTAATTCATTCATTCCTCTCTGGGCACCCAATTTCCTTTGTCATTTTTTTTATGTGAAGGAGTTGGTTATTTGACTGTCTGTTCTATCCATGGGTGACAACTTGTGTGGTTGAATGGTGTGTTGTTATAGTGAGTGTGGAGTTACATCACTTGATTTAAAGTTGAAGAAATGATCTTGTACTGAGAGTTGCAGGAATGATGAGGCAAGAGTCATAGGAAGGAAAAGTTGCAGCAACGGTCTTGTAGCGAGAGTTGCAGCAATGGTGAGGAAAGATTCAAATAAATGATGAGAGTTACAGTAACGGTGAGGTGAGAGTCACAACAACAGTGAGATTCGTAATACAAAGAGTTGCAGCAACAGTGTCAGCAACCCAGAGTTGTAACAGTTATGCTCAAGAAAAGAGTTGTAGTAGCTAATACTCAAGATTTGCAACTCCTGCATTCGGAAGGTACATGTGCAACACCATTTCCTATATACCATTGTTAGCACAAAAAAGTGATAATCTCCTGAAAATGCATAATAATAAGTATTGAAATGGCATGTTAAGAGGATAATTATACCTTGACCAAAAATGTATCATTGTGAATGAAAAAGGGTATTAAGATGGAATGGAAATGGGAAAAGGATGTACAAAAATGCGTTGGATAAGTGCTACAAAGATGTCAATTTGAGCACCTATCATATTCCCCCAGACAAATTTGTTGTGTGTCCCTATGCAACCAAATGGTATTTTGAGTCTGGGAGGGTGAGACTCCCATGGAGGTTGTTGGTTCCATAATCATTTTTCCTTTCCTTGGGAGTAGAAGCTTCCTCCTCATCTTGGTAGAATTCCACATTTACAACAATGCATTTTCCTAAAGTTTCCCCTTCTAGTTCTTATGTAACAATAGGGTCCTTCTCTTATGCTACCATTGTTTCGTATCCTGTGCCTCCCCTACTGGTTTTGGTGTACTAGCAAGGTGGATTTCCCTTACTAGTTCTTGTGTGACAGCAGGGTGAATTTCCTATGTTGCTTCTGCAACAATGGATCCTACTTCCTGGGCAAGGTATTCTAACTTATCCAAATACCTATCCTTTATGAGTTCATCTTCCAACAATTTGGTAGTGGTTTGAAGCTTCATGTTCTTCTTCTCAAGTGGCTTATTCTTCTTTAAAAGTGATACATATAAAGGCACAAGAAAAGGGGTACTTAAATTTTTAGATTTCCTGATCTTGGCTATCTTTTCCAGCTCTCGGGAAGCAGTGGCCACATTTTCTTCCGGATTTGCAGTTGGTTCTTGTGTTACAAAAAGGTATTTTATCCCCATCTCCTCATCAGGCACAAGCCAAGTAGAGATTTGACCATCCCCTATCATTCATGTTGGTTGTTTTGTATCAATAGGGTGACACTCCCCGATTAGTTCTTGTGTGACAGCAGGCTCCTCCTCTTGTGTTGCATATGCTTCTTCATCATGTTCTTCCCCTTATAGTTCTTGTGTAGCAACAGGGGTTTTCCTTTTCTAAGTTGCAGCACTTGAAGTGTATCTTTCCCTCTTATTCCTTCAAGTAGGCACATATGTTAACCTTTTCTTCAACATCCTTAGTATTTTGGTTGTGGGTTTTCTCCCTATCACCTCTATATTACTCCCATGGTTGCCTTCATCTCACTGAGGAGTTACAAAAAAACCCTCAAGGGTTTCTTCTTCAATGGTTGTACTCCTGCGAGTTACAACAACCTTGGTCTCTAGAGTTTCAGCAACCACAACCTATATATTTGTAGCAACCTCGGTCTCTAGAGTTGCAGCAACCACAGCCTCTAGATTTGTAGCAACCTCGATCTCTAGAGTTGCAGTAGCCACAAGCTCTAAAGTTGTAGTGTCATTGTCTCGTGGTGGAGTTGAAAAAACCATGGCTTCTCTAGGTGGGGTTACAACAGTTGTTGTTGGCATGTTTACAGGCAGAGTGTGCTTGTCATTAATGGAAAGAATATCAGTGATGATGGCATGTCTACAGGAAAGAATAGTAGCAATGATGGCATGATTACTAACAAAATTATGCAATCAAATCTCATGAGAGATAGCATTTTTCAGAAATGTAGACGAGTCCCAAAGTCATCAGGACTTGCAGAAGAATCAAAGGTCAAGGCCTTTGACACTTAGAAATTATTCCAAGTCAGGAGGAAGCATAATCTCAGGAGGAGGAGTGACAATGGTCATTGGATCACCAATCCCGAATACCTAATGTCTGTTATATCAAAGTCCAGTGACTAGAGGAAGCACAAAGGAGAAGTACAGATATGATATGTTGGATCTGAGTGCAGAGGACCAACATTCGTCGGATCTAGTATAACTGCGAAGAGGATAATTGCTAAGAGCCATCCTCCAACTCCATGAAATGAGAAGTCACGATGAGATATGAGTCATTGGATCTAGAGGACACGTGGCGAGAGATCAGCATTTCACTGAATCAGGAACTGGAAAAGTCAAAGGTGAGAGTTGTAGGAACTCGCGATGTCTGAGTTCACGAGTTGATCTAGACCATTATATCATGAGGAGTTGTGAGTCATTGATCTGACACTCGCAACTATTGGGAAGGTAGGAGGAAAATACCCGAGGAGCTAGGAGCTGCAACAAGACATGTGGCAGTTGATAAAGTAGTTTCAGAAAATCGAAAGTCGGGAGAAGGGAGGTGAGTAGTCCTCCAACTTCAAAAAACGTGAAGTCCCGATATGATCTGAGTCGTCGGATCACCGAATATCGTGGGCCATTGATCAGACAAGAGTTCAATCATGAAATGTGAAGTCTCGATATGATCTGGGTTGTTAGATCACTGAAGATCGTGGGTCATCGATTGGAAAAGATATGAATCTCAAAATACAAAGTCCTGATATGATCTGGGTCATCAGATCACCGAGGATCATGGGCCATTGATCTGGAGCAAGTTTCAAAAAATCGAAAGTCGGGAGAAGGGAGGTGAGTAGTCCTCCAACTTCACGAAATGCGAAGTCCCAATAATATATGGATCATTGGATCACAAAGGGTTGTGGGTTATCGATCTGACACAAAGCTCTGAATCAAGAATCGGGAAACAAAAGAGTCAGGGTTGTCTCATGTTCAAACACCCGACATGTGAGGTCGCAATTTGATCATAGCCTTCGATCAAAGGGAGAGCATGGACCATGGATCAAGCATGGTGAAGTTCACGAATTCATGAAACATGAAGCACCCTTTTGCTTGGCCCCTGGTCACAGCCAAGGTCACATCAGCGGAAATTTAAGGGAGGAGATATCATGTCACTAGGCTCCACTTCGAAGATCGTCGAGATCGCGAAGCTCCCACTGTGTATTTTTCTTAGAATGGGAAAAAGCGCCAAAGGCATGAACTCGTGGAGGTTCTCTGGGTAACTGTCAGAAACCATTGATTGTTTCTACCAGAGAATTCGAAGAGGTTTCAGGGTGGTCACCAAAGAAGCTGAAGAGACTCGAGGTAACTATCAGTGGAATGAGGAGACAATCAATAGATTGAAAAGTGTCGAAGACTATTACTACCAGTGATGCCAAAAGAATCTCAGGATGAACGGCCATTCATGGTGAATAGACTGAGCATAACTGCCAGAGAATATGAATATTTTCTAGGATGATATGGGAGAGGACTCGGCATGTGAATAACATGTAAAACAGAGAAGAGAGGTAGTTCATTGTGATAGTTTTTGCATGCGGGAAGAAGGTGGTTGTGTAGAGGACCAGAAGAGTATATAATAGGTGCAGCACATAGAATAAGCGGGAACCAAGTATGAAATGTAGTAGAAAAGATGAACAAAGAGGCTGGTATGCATGGAGGAGAACACTGATGCAGGCAAAGCAGAGAAGTGTAGCAGAACAATGATGAGACTGGTAAGCTATTGATAAATATTGTATCACTATAATAGACTCAAGCAAGCAAAGATTTATATTTCGGGGTGGTAGGGTGGTGTTAGGGAGGATTTTTGTCCTCAGAGTTTCAAGTGGGTGCTTGAAAACAGGAAGTTGTAGCTTCCATCTAGTTGCAGCCAGAAAAACTAAGGAGGTAGGGTGGTGCAAGGGAGAACTATTGTTCTATGTTATGCAAGTTGGTGCCTGTGTGACTGGAATTTGGTGCTTCCATCCAGTTGGTGTTGGAACACTCAAGGAGTTGGTGCTTCCTTCTAGTGGGTGTTAGAGAAACCAGAGAATTGGTTCTCTCAGCAAGTTTGATCATGTAAAACAAAGGTGGTAGCCTCACAATGAGTTGGTGCTCATAAGAATGATAATGTACAGAAAATGGCTATAATTGTTTAAACACAGTAACAAATGATTCACCCCCCCCCTCTCAATTGTCTAACAGTTGTTGGTTCTCTTACCACTTCGCTCCATAACCTACCCTCCTTATGTAGCACATGCTCAACTAGGATTTTTATGATCCCATGATGTGATAGGGATTCCCTAGGTCAGATAAATTTCTACATGATTGCGGCCATGGTCTACAACATCCTCCAAAAAAAAAATGGCATATTAACCAACCTCCATGTTGCAAGTGGTACAATAAGTGAATATGTTGTAGATATAAAACCCTATAATGGCCTTCACAAGTCATGTATCGTTGCACTACCATAACAACATATTTTCATGGAGTCAGTAGTGAGGTACTTTCAAATCCCATTCCTTTCTTGACCAGGGTTGCTCCTTACTCGAGGAACTACTCTAGGATGTTAGGCTTCAGTCTCCATCGACAATACCAATGATCTTGTTAGTGATCAAAATGAACTGGTAAATTTTGAATGCCTTCATCAAATTTTAGCTAGAATTGCCTATTTTTCTGGTTTCAAGCCAGTGTCATGATTTCCAAAATTTCCATTAAATCTTGACATCTCTTGTTGATTKTTTTTGTCCATAAACTCTATGGCRTTTCTCCTTTAACCTGCAATAMAAAAATCATAATAAATGGTTAAGCCATTAGTCTACAAGACTAGATCACACTTCATTTTACTCCTAAGTTTATAGGCTTCTCGRGACTTATGAGTTTTRACCAAACTTTTGGGGAAACTACARAGTCAAACCATATGCCAAACTCCTAGTTCCTAGTTTACATGGMATATGTTAGTCTCCACAATACTTAAACATATAAAKTTATCAAAGCCCAACACTGAGCACCAGTTCTTTTTACTCCATCARGAGTCATTTATATATGAAATTCATATCCCGATGCACATGGGATTCTACTCAGCAAATAAAAGAAATAAAATGCAACCATCAGGCCGCATGCAAAGATGCCAYGAGGAAAAAGATAGGTGTTATGTCATAGCGTGCAATCAGGGAAAATAAAGACAGGTACAATGCCATTTTCTAAATGCAAAATAGTCAAACACCTGATTTGCAGGCAGAGGATTTGTGCGCAGATGTTTTGTGGTGAGTACAGCTGCGTGTTAGAGTTTTTGGCAAGGCAAAGGTATGTTTTTGAATGTACTGGAATCGTAAATCAAGTAGTAAGTGTAGCTGTAGTAGCTTGCAGAGGGGTCAATGTTACTCCTGACAAGCTTCATCGCAAGTATACAGAGATTTACATGGCTTCAGATATAGTTTTGTGTAGGGTAAGCAACACAAGGTTTGCCACTATTTTGACATCTCTACGTGGGGAAGGTATTGCTAAGATGTTTCTTTCTGCCATTGATATAGAGAATCATGCATGTAGTGTAGATAACTGGAATTAGGTAGAAGGGCAGTTTGTTGAATATCAGGCAAATGTTTACGTTCTCTCGTAGGATTCTTTTGAGTTTCCAGAGGAGACCTTATCTGTTGGAAATGAGGAGGCAACATTATCTGAGACATTGAGGGAGAACTCCACCTAGTGTAACTCTAGCCACAGGGAAGGATTTCGAAAACAAGTCTCCCTTATTATAAATGTCTGAAGAGATCCATAACTGTGTTTAAAGAGTCAGTGCTTAGAAAGATTGGACTTCAGGGTACATTGTACTTGAAAATTACTTCCTCAAAAGATTCTGGTGGTAAGGATATTGAATTTTCATTTAGGCTCGATGGTACAACTAGCATCAGGAGTGATATCATGAAATATGTAATTGTTAATACCCTAGGAAAGGGTTTGTTTCATGTTCGAACTTTAGCATCAGAAAATCCTATAACAGTTTTGAAATATCGTCGTCAATCTTGTTTTACTCCATTTCCTTTGAGGGTTCATTTGGTAATATGTCAAAGTGGGACTTTGCTTTCAGTAATGATACAGTATGTAGCCAATCCATTTTTACCTGCACCCCTTAAAGATATGGCCTTTATTTTGAAATTACCAAAGGATCCTACTTTATTGAAAGTGTCTCTAAAGGCTACTTTGAACCGGCATAGTTAAGAATTGAGATGGCATATTCTAGAGATCCAACTACAAGGTCATCCTGGGCGTTTAAGAGTTTATATTACAGTCATCCCTGCACCTCAGGATTCCATAGATCAGGCTTCTCGCATGAAAGAATCAATTGTAAAAGGTCAAATAGAATTCTCTGTTCAGGGGAACACACTTTTTGGAATTACCTTCTATCCTATTTCTGAAGGGAATGCAGCCCAGGCTCAGTTAGACAGAACAGTTCATTGTGACTATCCTCATTGGATCGAAATACTATGTCATAATATCAATGTACACATCCCTGCTATATGCATGGAGTTGCTACTAGTCCAGATATGCATGTCTATGCATGTGCTGCAGCTCAAGTCAAGAAAGCTGTGGAGGTTTCTACAATTGGAAGTCAATTAGAAGAAGACTATAGGTTTTAATGGAACTATTCTAATTGAACTCCAACTATAAGAAGTCACTGTAAAGCAGCCTTGAAGTTTTAGAGGCTAGGACAAAGCACATTTTCGAAATTTTACAGCTATCCAAAGACAGAGCTTTCACCAGCGCAAAAGGCGAAATTATAACCAGTTAGCTAATGAAAAGAAGAGCTTTCACCAACTAACTAGCAGATCACAAGGAGAAATAGCTGGTGAAACCTAGATGGCCAGAGAAAGAGTATTTTTGCCCAGATCGAAGTTTTACTCATCTAAATCTCTTAAAAACTTTTTCTAAAGATAGATATTGAATTATAATGTCCAATCTAAGATCCACTTTTGATGCAAAGGAGTTAGAGGAGGCGTTCAAGTTGATTTGGCACCTATTTTGGGGGAAAATAAATTAGGTTTTATTTCCAAACTTGGCAAATTCGAATTTCATCTTCCTTAAGAGATATCAAACAACCTTGGAAGGCTTATCTGCACAGCACAGAGGTTATACATGATCTGAAGACCATAGAATGAGGAATTGACCGCATTTTGAGGATCTCTTCCTCTCATTTTGTAAAATTGTTTTGACTTTCTATATTTAGCATATCTGATCCATTCTTCTAGGATCTGAACTTTTATTGTAAAGCTATAAAGCTGAAGATATGAGATGAACTAAGGGTTCAATCCTAGATACATTTTTCTCTTGTACTAAGACTCTTATCTTGATAATAGAATCACAGTCTTCTTTTGCTGTCAATGTCAGATTTATTCATGTACTTCATTATTCTGTACTTTATTTCAGTTCATCTCATCTTCTAAGAACTATTATCTTCTTATTAAGCTCATGAACTTGAATTAAAGGAATTCTTACTATCTTGTATGACCCTACACATTGTTGTACTTGGTTATCTAGACTAGTGTTCTTCATACCATATTTCAATTACTTTGTTTGATCACTGATTTTTAAAAGCATTGTCTTATTTGAATGCATGCTAAGTTGTTCTTCTCATTAGCCATTGAGTTATCCCATTGATCCAAGCATACAATTTAACATAATCATAAACCTATTCATATTTTAAGTTACCAATCATCTTTAGCCTACAACCCTAAAGAGTTTCTTGGAGTCTAACAGATCCCATGTCTAATAAATCCAGGTTATCTCAGCTATCACCTCCTCTATCACATGTATCACTATTCCTACAACTTCGATCCTGGTTTCTCTCAAATTCATGGCAAATTCAAGTGTCACATCATCTTCATACCCATGTATCCTAAGTAAGATTTCCATCTATCTCCCTTGCTAAAAATTCCTCTGATATTCTCATATGCCTCCAACAATAGCATCTTTGTAGGTTCCCCATGGTTCAGTGAGCCCCCCATTCTTCCTACTCAAAGCTCATGCAAATTGTGGCTGCAAAATGGAATGAATGGTTCGAAGGGTGGATATTTCAAACTATGGAAGGGAATGATTGTATGATGATGTAATTATGTTGTAGGTTGGGAAATTATGAGTATGTGATGGGATAGTGAGAAATGCAATCAAGTCGTGAAATGCCAATCAATTCCTATTCATTACATAGTTCGGGAGACATACCTTTTGACTTACCATACATGGTCGTGATGGGACATACCTTTGTCATGTTGGTGTATTGGCCCCAAGGGATAGATAGGATGCTCGTCAACATCAAGAATTATAGCAAAAGTGCTCCCAAGTTGCAGCAATGTTCAAAGTTGCAGCAATGTTCAAAGTTGTAGCAGCAGTGCTCAAAGTTGCAGCAACAATGCTCCAGAGTTGTAGCAACATGTTGGCAAGAATTGTAGCTTTATATGGTGTCACAATAGGAATCATCTTTACCTGAATTGGTTGTTGGTACTTTAGCAGTGGATTTTCATCATTAGCATTCAGAGTTGCAACAACAACATTCCAAAGTTTCAACACCATAGTTGTGAAATGGATTTGTGGAAACAACATTCTCCTCCCCTAGATATCCTAAAAAAACTTTATTATTAAAAAATTTATGACTAGAAGGATCCTGACATAACCATCATGAAACTATGAAGCTCTCTCTCTCTCTCTCTCTCTAACATGTCATGTGCCATCATAAAATGATTTTCACAAAAAATACCTCCAGGTATGCCCTTAATGGTTTTCATTCATGAGATTTTACTATCATCCTCTCTCTCTCTCTCTCTCTCTCTCTCTCTCTCTCTCTCTCTCTCAACAATAATGAACCATTTAGCAGGGTTTCCCCCTTTGTTAACAATCTCCAATTCATTGTCGGGCCATCCACTAGTGATCCTCCTCAAAAAGGCTTCCTTGGATAGGGGTCTATGATATAACTAAATCCTATGTATGTTTTCCATCAGAGGATTTTTCTCTTTGTCAATGGTGAAAATTTTGATGGCTTTGTTGTCATAAACATTATCAATCTCATAAGGCTCAAGCCATCGAGTGCAGAAGTTCCCTTTGAAATCCTTGAACTTGGAGTCAAATAACAAGGCCTAGCCTCTAGCTTTAAATTTATTCTTTTTGATGAACTTTTCATGCCATCGATCTCTTTGATGTTGTATTGCTGGTTTTTTTTGCAAGGCATCCTGGAAAATTTTGTCAAGCTCATTGATCTGGAGGAGTCTCTGCTTCTGAGCTTCAAATAAGTCCATTCCAGGTTGTACAACTATTCTAAGTGCATGGATCTCTATTTCAATTGGAAATAGTAATCCCTTTCCATACATCAAATCATATGGGGCGCAACCAGTAGTAGTCCTCCATGTTCTCCGGTAGGCCCATAAACCTTTAGGGATTCTATCATCCCATTCCTTGAGGTGTAGTCTGACAGTCTTGGTGATGATAGCCTCAAGAATTATTTTTTCCCCTTCTAATTTCCAAGTGTCACGTGGGTGATATGGTGTAGTAACCTTGTATTTGATATTATATATTTCCATCAAGTATTTAATGAGCCTTTAAGTGAATTGGTCCCTCCATCAGTAACTATATCCCAAGGTATCCCTAACCTAGTAAATATTTCTTCATGAAGAAATCCCACTACTGCTTGCTCTATCATGTTCGAGAGTTCCTTGGCTTCCATCCAATTTGTAGAATAATCTATGCATACTAGGATGTAGGAGTTATGGTGGGAAGGAGGTGTTAGCACCATGATTTTCATAGCTATAGATGGAAGTTTTGTCCAAAGTTTGCAAACTTGTGGTTGTTAGCACCAATATTGTTTTTAGCACCTAGCATCATCCAACATCTCCAAGGGTTAGTTTCAAAAGGAAGCTTTATCATTTCTTATTTTCATTACCATTTAAAATTGTGCACTGCAAAACTCATTGTGCACTACAAAACTCACTGCATGCTGCAAAACTCACTGCACGCTACAAAATTCATTGTGCGCTGCAAAACTCACTGTGTGCTGCAAAATCACCTGGTACACAGAAAAATCATATTTTCATCATAACTTTTAAATGAAGATTTGGGTTCTTATGAAATTTTTTATGGAGATGAATAGTAATATCATTGACTTTTTGACCAAACATCAACCTGACCCAGTTTGTTGTTTTGGAGAAAAGTGGAAATCATCACCTACAAGGAAGTTTGCAGTGAATCTTGAAATTGTGTTGCAAACGTTAACAGACTGACAAATATGAGTTGTAGGAGGGTTGCCACTTGTCTGAGGAGGTTAGAATAGGTTCTCAGAGAGTAGTTATATACCAATGGACACTTTACCTAATATTAAGATCCACTAAATATCCATGCAATGAGTTGGTTGCAATTGCATTTATTCTGAAAGGCAGTTTCCATGAATCAAGGGCTAGTTGGATTTTTTGTTTGCCACATATCTCTACGGCATAG
>ML802208.1:52923-68228 GCA_009831015.1 Picea engelmannii | reverse complement strand
TGGTTGAATAAATGTTAGAGGTTGGCATTATTAGACCTAGCCAAAGTTCTTACTCTGCACCAGTGGTAATGGTATTCAAGAAAGATAGCTCATGGTGTATGTGTCTAGATTATAGAGAGCTCAACAAGATCACTATTAAAGATAAGTTTCCTATTCCCATCATTGATGAATTTTTAGATGAACTACATGGAGCAATCTATTTCACAAAATTGGATCTTTGTTCAGGGTATCATCAAATTAGAATGAAGGAAGAAGATATCCCAAAAACAATATTCTGAACTCATGAAGGCCATTACAAATTTTTGGTCATGCCTTTTGGCCTTACAAATGCACCTTCCACATTCCAAGGGTTGATGAATTCCATTTTCAAGCCCTTCCTTCGAAAATTTGTGTTAGTATTTTTTGATGATATAATAATCTATAGCAAGTCTTGGGAGGATCATGTGTGACATGTTGACAAGGTGCTACAACTACTAAAGGAGCAACAATTATATGCCAAACCATCCAAGTGTTTCTTTGGAGTGAAAGAGGTAGAGTATTTGGGTCATATTGTATCTCATGAAGGTTTTAAGGTAGACCCTAACAATATTATGGCCATGATGGACTAGCCAATTCCCAAAACATTGAAGAATCTTAGAGGATTTTCGTGTTTGACAGGTTACTACCGCAAGTTTGTTCAACACTATGGAAGAATAGCAGCACCTTTAACGGCACTAACTAAGAAGGATGCATTTTCATGGACTCAGGAAACTAAAGCTTTTGAACAACTTAAAGAGGTGATGTGCAAAGCTCTTGTCTTGACCACTCCAGACTTCACAAAAACCTTTATTGTGGAATGTGATGCCTTGGGAAATGAAATTGGTGTTGTCTTAATGCAAGCAGGAAGGCCCCTAGATTTTGAAAGTCAACCACTCAAGGGAAAGGTCTTACGCAAACCCATTTATGAGGAGGAAATGATGGCAATACTACATGCATTGAAGAAATGGTGTCCTTACCTAATAGGTAGGCACTTCAAGGTCAAAATAGATCATGATAGTCTTAAATACTTCTTGTAACAAAGACTATCTTTAGAAGAACAACAAAAATGGGTAACCAAGATATTGGGTTATGATTTTGAAACCATCTATAAAAAGGGGAAGCAAAATGTTGTGGCAGATGCAATCTCAAGAAAGGATGAATATGTTGATGCCTTTCTCTGTGCTATCTCGATCATCCAACCCGGTTGGATAATAGAAGCAAGGGATGAATGGAAGAATGACGAAAAAGTGTGGACTCTCATTCAAAGGTTGCAGTGGGATTCCAATGCATCAGATACATTTACATGGAAAAATGATTCTCTATGGTACAAAGATCGCTTATATTTATGTAAGAACTCCCAACTCAAACAAAAGGTATTATTGGAATCGCACACCTCTCTAGTAGGAGGGCACTCAGGATTTTTGAAAACCTACCATAGAGTCAAGAAGGATTTTTTTTGGGATGGACTTAAAACTGATGTTCAAAGGTTTGTGGTAGAATGTTTGGTTTTCCAACAAAAAAAGGTGGAAACAATTAAGACCCCAGGTCTTTTACAACCATTAGCCATCCCAAGTCAGCGTTGGGAGGAGGTTTCCATGGATTTCATCACGGGGTTACCGAAGTCTGAAGGAAAGAGTGTCATCATGATGATTGTTGATAGACTGGCCAAGTACGCACACTTTTTTACACTCTCTCATCCCTTCAAATCTAGTACAGTTTCCACCGCATTCATGGAGACGGTTCAAAAGCTACATGGCAACCCAAAGATTATTGTAAGTAACAGAGATCCCATCTTCACTGGACATTTTTGGATAGAATTATTTTCTTGTTTGGGTACTCAATTGGCTTATAGCTCATCCTATCATCCTCAATCTGATGGAAAAACCGAGATAGTGAACAAATGTCTGGAAGGCTACCTTCGTTGCTTTGTCTCTGATAAACAAACATAATGGTTCAAATGGTTACCCTTGGCAGAATGGTGGTATAACACTTCCTTTCATACTGCAACAAAAATGACACCATTTATGGAACTCTATGGATACCACCCTCCTTCCATCACGTCTTCTCTAAAACAAAAATCTAAGGTTCAAGCAGTGGAATATCACATCAAGCATCAACAACAAGTTCTCGAAATCTTAAAGGACAACCTGACCATGGCACAAAATCGTGTGAAACAACAAGCAGATCAACATCATAGTGAAAGAAGTTTTGAATTAAGGGATTGGGTGTTTTTAAGACTACAACCATACAAACAGATGTCCCTCAAGCAAGCCAAAAAGGATAATAAATTATCACCAAAGTACTATGGCCCTTATAAGGTGTTGCAAAATATTGGTACTATGGAATACAAATTGGAGTTTCATGCATTTTCACGAGTACACCCAGTTTTCCATGTTTCATGCTTAAAGAAGGTTATAGGCAACAAGATCCCAGTTCAAACTATATTGCCATAACTTGACAAGGAAGGAAAAATCATATTGGAGCCTGAAGCCATCATTGACACAAGAGTTCTCCAGCTGAGGAATAGATCCATTTCAGAGTATCTCATTAAATGGAGGAAACTATCAGCTGAAGATTCCACTTGGGAAGATTATTATTTTATCCAGAAGCATCCAGAGTTACTAAAGTGTTGCAGACAACACTTGTCTCAATGGGAGGGGCATGTTAAGCTCTAATATTGGCTCATTACCCCTTAATTGGGGCATATTACATTAGTAATGTTATTTTATTTATGTTGACTTTATTCCATTAATTGTAATTATACCACCTAGTCTCCTATATATACCAAGGAGACATTTTCATTTGGAATCATCTTGGAATTTTACATTTATGTGGGAATAAGGAGGTTGCCCCCTTGAAGAGGCTTATTATTTGAATTTATCCCTTTTTCAAGGCATTGAGTACTTATTCTGAGGTTTTTCTATGCTATATTGGTATTTGGTTCCTAACAGTCTGAAATTTAGTGGAGATGATTTGAGTTTGACTTTGAAGCATATATCAAATTTTCATGACTTCACTGAGCTTCTTAGAGTCAAACAAGAAGATGTTTTCCTTAGACTGTTTTCTAATTCGTTCCAAGGAAAGTGTAAAGGTTGGGATGAAGGCTTTCCTGGTAGATCTATTAGAACAATTACTAATTTTTGGGTTGTATTTTTGGAAACATGGATGGAAAAAGAAGAGTTAGTAGCATACTCACTTTCATTCAAGGTTTTAAAGAATGGAATGATACATACACCGATGAGGAAGTGGAAGAAAACTTTCCTGCATTTTTGTCTTCTTACTCAAGGTCATGCAAATGTAGCTCAGAAGCCAAGATCCTCTTTTTACAAGAGATTGCCAAAGATTTTTAGAAAGATATTGAGGTTTTAGAGTTTCAAATTCAGTCCCAAGATGTCCAATATCAGAGTCAGTCTTTTGAAATCCTTTTGTAGCCAAGACAAGAGGAGGTAGTGTTGCCCTCAGTTGTCAATATTGAGGAATCCTTTGAGTATAAAGCAAGGTTTGATGACTCACAGTTGAAACCATACGATGGAAAAGAAAGAACATATGAAGATCAAATTGAAGGATATCTTGAAATTCATCTAACAGAGCACATCTTCTATTATCTTGTAGCTAAGTATATGGAAAGTTTTTTCTACCAAAATTTTCAGCTATTTTTCTACTATGGAAACAAAGGGTATTGTGAGTTTCTCTTACCATTACATTGTTTAGTTTACTTTTTGTTGAAGCATGATCAAAGGATCCAGTTATTCGAACAACTGTTGGATTGGCTCCATTGGAACTTTTGAATTACTTGATTCAACAAATTTTCTTACATCTTAGAGTAGGTAGGAGTGTGAATAAGCTCAACATGGCGAGCATCTCTTTCAGCATTTTTGAGTTTAAATTTTTAGCAGTGTGTGCATTCAGATTGCACTAGAGTATTTAGCTTTTTATTTTCAATTTGCAACAGTGCATATTTTTAGTTTTCAATTTGGGATGGTTGCATCTCACAGGTTTGAAAAAGGTACAAGAGAAGGTCTCAGGTTACATGTTGAAAGGTTTAATGGTTTGGAATCATCCCAATGGATTAGGCACTTGGTATATTTTTCTTTGTTACCTCACTGGGAGGATAGCATCCCCATTGGAGCCAATTGTTAGCACCATGATTTTCATAGCTAGAGTTGGAGGTTTGTCCAAATTTTGCAAAGTCATGGATGTTAGCACCAATATGTTTTTTAGCGCCTCGCATCATCCAACATCTCCAAGGGTCGGTTTCAAAAGGAATCTTTATAATTTCTTATTTTCATTTCCATTTGAAATGGTGCGCTGCAAAACTCACTGTGTGTTGCAAAACTCCTTGCACGCTGCAAAACTCATTGTGCACTGCAAAACTCACTGTGCACTGCAAAACTCACTATGCACTGCAAAATCACCTAGTACACAGAAAATCATACTTTCATCATAAATTTTAAATTTCGAACTGGGTTCTTTTGAAAAACAAATTGGAGATGAATAGTAATATCATTGACTTTCTGACCAAAAATCAGCCTAACCCAGTTTGGCTTTTTGGAGAAAAGTGGAAATCGTCACCTATAGGGAAGTTTGCAGTGAATCCTAAAATTGTGTTGCAAACTCTAACAGTCTGACAAATCCGAGCTATAGGAGGGCTACCACCTATCTGAGGAGGTTCAAATGGGTTCTCAGAGAGTAGTTAGATACCAATGGACACTTGTACCTAAGATTCATCTCCACTTGTACCTAAGATTCATCTCCAGGAATCAAGGGTTAGTTGGATTTTTTGTTTGCCACATGTCTCTAAGGCATAGAATCCAATGCATGGAGTATGATTCGACCTCCTAGAGATATGATTGATGTAATTTCATATTAAGAGGGGAAGATGATTGGAATGGGATGGGGGAAGACTTATTTATTTCTTTGAAGTTAATGCAGAAGTTTATTTTTCTGAAATTTGAGATTCATCGCAGTGTTTATGTTCACTATGTGTTTCTTGTATATCATTTCCATGATTGTGTTTTTATGCTAGTGTTTTCTTCCAGTAAGTGGTAAGAATTCATCCATGTTTGATTCTCCTTTCACACTGATGATGCTTGTTATGTGTAAATGGTTATTTTTAAATAATTCATCTTCATTTGATGCTCTGTTTAGTAACTAATCTTTGTGTCCTTTCTTCTAAAGATGCACTAAAGATTCATCCATTGATTGATGCATGTAGTGTAGTGGTATTTTTTCTCCTTTTCCATATCTCATCTCACATCATTTATTTGTTGATAATAGCACCTATTTTGCCTTAAATATGTAGGAAGAAACCAACCAACTATCGACTGTAAAGACATTGAAATTCAAGCCTTGACTCCATTTCCCAATGGTACCATTTCCTTGTTTGTTCTACCAATCGTTTTAAAATAAAAACAAACTTTTCCTATTGCATAATTTGACCTCTTTTCCTTTATTGATGAAACCCTTGAGTTATTACCAGTCATTAGACATCTAAGAGATCCCTCTCTGATTGTATAGGTCATAATACAATATAAAGTTGGTTGAAACAATTACCTCGGGGGTTTCTTTGATACAACTCAAAGAAATTTCTGAGTTTTAACAATAGGATTGTTTGGTCCCAAAAAATCTAGGGCCCATTTATCAAAGTTTTCCAATACCAAATATGGATGCAATGGCATCTCGTCTGATTGCACCAGTCTTTCAATGCGTTGGAAACTATCACATCTCTTTACATATTCCTTGGCATCCTTGAATATAGTGGGCCAATAGTACCCTTGATGAATTACCTTGTACACATTCCTCTTGTCTGCAAAGTGGCCCCCACATGGACCATCATGGAAATATTTCAAGATCTTGTAGATCTTGTCTTTTCACATGAATCTCTTGATGATGAGATATAATCATGTGTAGAAGAGACAATTGTTGATCCATGAGAATATTCAACTTTGTCTAATGATATTTTTCTTCTCCTTTGGAGATAAATGATGTGGAAACATACCTACAGCCAAATAATTAGTGATATCTATGAACCAAGAAGAGTTAGTAGAAACCACAAATAGGTTCTCATCAGGGAAAGAATCTTTTATAGGTGGCTCATTCTCGTTAGATGTGAGTCTTGAAATAAAATTAGCCACTACATTATCCTTCCCTAGTTTATTCAATATGGTTATATCATATTCATGTAATGACAATAACCACCTAGTTACCCCGCCATTAGTAATAGGTTTGTTCATTAAGTATTTTATGGAAGCATGGTCAATGTGTAATACTACTGGATATCATGTGATGTAATATCGAAACTTATAAATTGCATGTATTACCGCAAGGAATTCTTTCTCTATTACTGTGTAATTTAGTTTTGCATACAAGAGATTTTTGTTGACATAGTAGACTGTGTATGGATCATTTCCATCTAGTTGCCCCAGAACATCTCCAATGGTAGTGTCTAATGCATCTGTAGTGATATGAAATGGGAGGGACAAATTGGGCCCTCTCAAAATAAGATCCTCACACACCTTGGATTTTAGTCCTTCAAATGCATGCTAGCAATTTAATGTCCATAAAAACTCAACATTTTTGTTAAGAAAATAAAACAATGATTGAGAAATTTTTGAAAAAAAATCAATAAAGTGGCGGTAGTAACCAACATGTCCTAAGAAACTTCGTAGCTCTTTTTGCAAACGCAGTGTTGGCAAGTTTATTATTACCTTGATTTTTGTCGGATCCACTTGGATGCCTTTAGACAAGATACGGTGTCCTAATACAATGCCATTACTCAACATCATTACACATATCATATTACTAAGGGAAACATTATATTCATTTCACCTTATTAATGTTTTCTCTAAATTCTATAATGCCTCATCAAATTTTCCACCATATGTCGTAAATTCATCCATATAAATTTCTACCCAATCATGAATTAAATCAGAAAATATATAAATTATAGCTCTTTGAAAGGTGGTAGGACCATTAAATAACCCTAATTGTAGAACACGATAGGAGAATGTACCATGTGGACTAGTAATTGGTGTCTTGTCTTGATCCTCATACGAGATTTGGATCTACGCGTACCCACTAAATCCAACAATGAAAGAAATCTATGTCTTTCCTTCCAACGTATACAGGACCTGGTCAATGAATAGAAGAAAAAAATTGCCCTTATGTGTTGCCTTGTTGAGTTCCTGATAATGCACACAAACCCTCCGTTGACCATTATTCTTTGGTAAAATGACAAGAGGGGAGACCCATTGGCTGTCATAAATTGGATATATAAAGTTGGTTGCGAGCAATTTATGCAATTCTTCCTTTACTATATCCCTCGGTGTTGGATTCATCTGGAGTTGGGGCTAGAGGATGGGTCTAGATATTTCCTTAATGTATATATGGTGTGTGCACAAGTCAGGAGGGATTCCCTTCATGTCATAGTAATACCGGGCAAAGGCAATATTGTGCTTTTGCATCACTTTCACTGGGCCCTCTCTTTGTTGTTCAATCAGCCCCCAATTTATGTTCAAAGTCCTTTCGTAAATGATTTATATAGTTTTTGTGGTGGACCCTTGGTCTTCTTTAGCCGAGGAATCATCTTCTAAAGGTGAAGTACTTGTCGAGGATAGAGAAGCATGTGTTTATGGATGTATAACATGGTCAAGAAAATGTGAGTTGGATGAGGGAGAAGAAAAGGCTATAAAATCATTGATTTCATCGTCCTCAATTTTCTCTTTGATGCCTAGGTACTAATATATAGAGAGGACTTGATGAGCTTCTCCTTCTTCATCACTATCGTCTCCCTCGGCCCAGAAGGGTGTTTCAAAATCTGTGTTGGTTTTGGCAAGAGGATACAGGGTTAATTATTTTGTATAGGTCTCATGGTAAATGGTCATGTTTCCATACCTACAACTGATGTAAGAATAATAAGTGGCCAACCATGGCCTTCCTAGGATTAAAGTATACCCTCCTAGAGAATATTTGGGTTGTAGGATCATAAATTCAGAGGGATATTCCCATGAGTCTATAGATATCACTATATCTTCCAAGATTCCCTATGGTTTTATAGTTGATTTATCATCAAGTTGGAGTATAGTTGGGGTTTTCCTAAGACCAATGAGTCCCAAGGCTTCCATGGTATCACATGTCATAACATTAATGGCAACACCAAGGTCAATTAATGTGTTGGTAATGAGTGTATTATTAATCTACACATTAACTATTGTGATACCAAGGTCAGATTATTTGGTTGTGAGAACTCCCCCCATCATTAAGTTTGATAGCTTACCCATAACATGGACAATTTATGTATCAATCATTTTTCTATCAAGTTTCTTTAAATAAAGTTCTCACACTACTTTTAAATAGATAGGCATGTCTTTGGTGGCTTGGAACAGAGGTATTTTAACCCACACATTCTTGATTTCCCTCAAGAATTCATACTCGGGTTGAGTAGCAGGTTTATCTTAGTTTAATCTTTCTGGATAAGGTGGGTTTTTGGGTTCAGGGTGGGTGTAGTTGGCTCTCAAAGGTTCGTGAGATTTTTCCTATTCTGGTTCTTCATTCTGGACATCCTCATTCAAATAATCAATATGAATAGGAGGTTGGTCTTTAGCTACTATCTTCCCAGATCAAAGATGAATATCATGGAAGTCTAGGGAAGAGATGGAATAGGTAGGGTAGGTGGCAAGTCTGACAGCTTTTGTTTGTTAGGATGGCCTCCCATTACTAGGGTTAGGAACAGGTTGTGTAGGTAATTTTTCTAGAGGAAGGGATGATGTGGATACCTGCATATGTGGAGGGGGAATAAGTTGCATGGGTGGTTGTGTTATGGCCTATTGAGGGATTCCTAAAGTGGCATTTCTCCACCCTTTCTGCAAGAACTGGCTTGGAGGAGGAGGATCCATCCATGGTTGTGATAGAAAACACCATGGTTGATAAGTATATTACATGGAAGGGTTATTCCAAAATGAATTAAAATATTGAGATTGGTCTTGAACCAGACCTTGAGGTTTGGGTTTCCATGGTCATTTCTGAGAAACAAAGCATACTTTCTTCGGTCCCTCCACTTTCTGGTAGAAAACATTCAATCTTGGCAAGGATATATAGTTGTTGGTAGCATGGTGCTTCACTACATATTCCACAAACCTCAATTTCGTCCAATGGACATTCTCTTAGTGGATATTTCCTTCTGCATTTTGGGGAAAATATAGTCAAATTTAGCTCGGCCTCGTCCCTCCTCTTATTTTTTTGTAGTGTGTTCAACTGGTATCTTAAGGAACTGGGTATATTAGTCTTGAAATACTCTAACATATTCCCAATTTATATTCTTGTAACTCCATTACTACTAGTCATGTCATTCCTTGTCAATACATCTCTTGATCCCTTTCCTGTTTTTGAATTACCTCTAGAGTATTTGTGACAAAGCTCCACAATGACATCATGATATTTATAGGATATATCTCCTCCACCCATTAGGTTGATAATTTCAATGAAATCATATTATATTCCTCTCAAGAATAAGACATATCATTTCTCGGGAGTCAAATATCTTGCATTTCCCTCTACAAATTATAGTTGAATCTTTCGACATAATCCTCAAGCCTCTCATTTTCATGTTGTATCATTATAAATACTTCCTTCCTCCTTTCTTTGTCTTTACAATAATCTTGGTACTTCTTGAGTAATTTTTGCGTCAGTTGATCCCCTATGTGGATGTTGTCCTTACCAAGGCCCATGAACCAACATAGTACAGTGTTCTTGAGTGTGGCAGCATAAAGTTTCAATTTTTTGGAATGTAACATGTAATCATAACTTCTGCAAAGCACATTGAATTCAAAGAGGAAGGTGTCAGGATATTATTTGGATAGACCATGAAAATTTGGCAGGGATGAATGATGGATATTCTTCATTTTGGTGTCTTCATTTGATCCTCTAATTGGGAATCCGAAGGCAAAGGTTTCTTCCTTGAAAATTTCGTGTCTCATATTCCTCTAAGGGTTTTATTCTACTTATGAAGGTGATTTTGGAGAGTTAGGAAAGATGAAATCCCCGAAATGGTACTTCTCACTGATCAGATCTTTTGAAGACGGAATTTTTGTTTGTATGGAAACTTGTATAGTCTCATCTTCTTGAGAAAAGGACTCGGGTCACTTTTTGGAAAGGGAACTTGTTGTAGGTGTCAAATAGTTCAGTTGATTGTGCTTCTTTCCCTCTTGAGAGTGACCTGCACTGTTATTTTTACGGGGTTTTTGGATGAAATTATGAATCTACCTTTTTAATCCCTAACTTTGTGCATAGAAAATATTAGAAATATTTTCTACAATTTGTTGTAAAGAAATCATATCACTCAATCTACTGTAATGATAATCCAAATGAAAACAAAAAACTATTATACTTTTGACAGATCCACGATAATGGCACCAAAAATGACATACTTTTCAATCACTTCCTAATTAATTCGGAAAGCAAATGAAGGGTTTTGCATTTAATTATCAATCTGGAATCATATATAACTTATGAACTATTGTGCACCGTATATGAAAGTATGATGTTGTAATTTCAATGGGTTTTAGTACTTATAAATGAATTTCACATGGAAAGATATAAAGATTTTGATGCAGGATCATCGTTAGCAAGCATACATGGAGAGACAACTCAGCACCTTAGCGCGCCTTTGAATCATTCGGAATATTAAACGTTGGTGTTTCCTGCAAATCCTTTTTTTGAATGATTGAAAAACTGAAGAAGATCAAACGCTTGGGAGTTGAATGATCACGAGAGATATGGGAGTTTCACTCCTAGACTTTAATGTAATGGAAATTAAGTAGCAGTTAGTTTTTTTTGTCGAGTAGACGAATAGTCGAAGGGAACCCTGGGAGCCCTCTAAGATAAAAAGAGGTTTTGTATGCCCAAATGAGGCTGTTGCAAGTTAGTAGGAGATTGTTGTGATTTAGTTGTTGCTAGGTTTTTAGTTCTGTTTTATCATAGTTGTAGCCATTTTTATTTGAAAGAATATAACAGAGGAAAATTTATCCAATTCATGGTGTTGCTAATGTTTACAATTCCCTGTTATTTTTCTTTCATGAATGAATGAGTTATGTTGTTGAGTATATTTCAATTGTTTCTATTCATTGATTTCATGAAAGGTGTGCATACATTCCGTTAGGAGTGCACTGACAGAGTCTGGTTCGACTTAGAAGCTTAGAAGAGATAGCGTGAAACTTCCATTTGCAAGGATTGCAAAGGGACTTCTACAAGGTGTGCATAATCGTCGTAAGAAAATAAGTCTTGCGTGAGAATATGAAGCAAGGAGTGGCAGAGTCTGTTTTGACTCAGAAGATTAGAAGAGATAGCGTAAACTTTCCATTTGCAAGGAGTGAAAAGAGATTGTTGCAAGGCATGCACAGTTGCTTGCAAGAAGCTGAGTCTTGCATAAGAATCTGTTGCAAGGAGTGCACATATTCGAAGTTCGACTAAGTGTCGAAGTAGCCCTCTAAGGAGTCAAAGAGTTAGAGAAGTGAATCTCGAAAGATATAACGAGAAGCTTAGGCCAAGTGTTGCAAGGAGTGCACAGGGCCAAGAACCGACTAAGTGTTGAGAACAGGACTGCAAAGCGCAAGGAGTGTGTAAAGAGATTTCTTTTGAAGAAATCACTAAGTCTGTATTTCATCAGAGATTATAAGTTCGCAAGGAGTGCGTCAGAATAAATCTCAGGAGAGATAGCAACCAAGAATCAATAGGAAGGGAGAAATATGTTGAAATTTGCGATGTGACAGTTGAGATCCCTTCGAAAGGAACCGGGATCACGAACAACCATTAGATCTCAAAAAGGCACAGTGAGGTTACACCTCGAAGTCCTTCGAAATTCACATGTTCAGAGGTTTTTGTTTGTGAGGGAAGAAAATATTTCGAAGTTACGAAACCCAAATTCCATCTGGACCGTAGATCTGTTCAGAGGAAGTGAGGTCATCCCAAATCGTTGGTTTTGGGAAAAGTTACATGGTTGTTAACTATGGGTTATTTTGGGGATTCACGGATCAAAGGATTCGGAGTATCAAGGAGTCAATAATCCCAAAATCATGAAGTCCTGAAGCGTGAAGAGATCACCACCATTAGTTATCGGAGGGGGCATGAACCATAGATCTGGTTCAGAGTTCACATAGAAAGAGACCAGTTGCACGCAAGGCATATGAAACTTGAAGTTGTGAAGTGTTAGGAGGCTTAGCCCCAGTCCATAGCCCAAGGTCACATGAAGGAGAGGGGCGAGTGGAAAGGAGCCAGTACCTAGAAACTCAGATTTTGTAAAAGTGCTAAGGAAGGGGACTGTGAGTTCCATAGGACCTGCAAATAGAGAGAAAAAGGGACCTGTGTAAAGAATTCCAAGGTCATTGAAGGACTAAAAGAGATAATACATATCAATATATTAATATCCTTGATCAGGAGGTCATGAACTCTTTAGGAGAGAAGGGGGGTCTGCATCAAGTGGTATCAGAGCCGAATTGTTTTGCTTGCAGACAATAGGAAAAGGAGAGAGGAGACAAAGGACATAGTCTGATACCATCAAGTGGTATCAGAGATTGATTTTGTCTGTAGATTTCAGGTGAGGGACATAAAAGAGATATTATGATACCATCAAGTGGTATCAGAGAATGAATTTTTTTCAAGTATCAAAAGAGAGCTCGAAGTTGTACTCTGTCAAATAAATCTTGATTCCATGCGCAGTACCAACTGTGTTGAGTCCAAAGAAGGATCGAGGATGGAGAATGTGTATAGACTCGAGATCCATAAGCAATATCACCATCAGGTATAGATTTCCTTTGCCAAGAATGGATGACTTAATGGATTGTTTAAGTGGAGCAAATTTATTTTATAAGATAGATTTTAAAAGTGGATATCACCAGATAAGGATGAGAGAAGGTGATGAGTGTAAAATAGCCTTTAAGACAAATGAAGAGTTGTATGAGTGGCTTGTTATGTCAGTTGGCCTAACAAATTACCCAAGTACTTTTATGAGGTTGATGAATGAAATACTGAAAGATTTTATTGGCAAGTTTGTGGTTGTATATCTGGATGATATATTGGTCTTTAGCAAGACTAAAGAGGAGCATTTGAGACATCTAACATCAGTAATTAGGAGACTACAGCAGGAGAAGTTGTTGATAAATCTAAAGAAGTCCTCTTTTATGAATACAGAACTCATTTACTTGGGTTTTGTGATCTCTTCAAATGAATTGAAGATGGATCCAGAGAAGGTGAAAACAATCAAAGAATGGTCATCACCAAGGAATATGTTTGAAGTGAGAAACTTCCATGGATTAGCAAGTTTCTATAGGAAGTTCATCAGGAATTTCAGTGGAATTTGTGCACCAATGATGGATACAGTGAAGAAGAGGCACAAGTCTTTTAAATGGACATAGGAGGCCGAGAGGATTTTCAATATATTGAAGGATAATACAACAGAACAACCAATTCTAGTCTTACCAAATTTTGGAAACACATTTCAAGCGAGATGTAATGCAAGTGGAGTTGCAATTAGAGAAGTTTTGAGCCAAGATAATAGGCATGTTGCATATTTCAGTGAGAATCTGAATGAGACTAAGAGAAAGTACTCCACATATGACAAATATTTTTATGCCATAATTCAAGACTTGAAGAAATGGAGGCACTACCTTGTTCCAAAGGAATTTATCTTGTACAGTGATAACCAATATTTACAATTCATAACGAGACAGGAAAAGTTGAATTAGAGGCATGAAAAGTGGATTGAGTTTATGTAAAATTGTACTTTTGTCATAAAACATATTTTTGGAAATGCTAACAATTTTTTTGATGCATTAAGCAGGAGATGTTTGATTCTGTAGGAGTTTCAAGTGTCAAAGAAATCTTGATTCCATGCACAGTACCAATTGTGTTGAGTCCAAAGGATGGAGGAGGGAGAATGTGTACATACTCGAGAGCCATAAACAAGATCACCATCAGGTATAGATTTTCTTTTCCAAGAATGGATGACTTAATGGATTGTTTAAGTGGAGCAAATTTATTTTATAAGATATATTTGAAAAGTGGATATCACCAGATAAGGATGAGAGAAGGTGATGAGTGGAAAATAGCCTTTAAGGCAAATGAAGGGTTGTATGAGTGGCTTGTTATGTCATTTGGCCTAACAAATTCCCCTAGTACTTTTATGAGGTTGATGAATGAAACACTGAAAGATTTTATTGGCAAGTTTGTGGTTGTATATCTGGATGATATATTGGTCTTTAGCAAGACTAAAGAGGAGCATTTGAGACATCTGACATTAGTAATGAGGAGACTACAGTAGGAGAAGTTGTTGATAAATATAAAGAAGTCCTCTTTTATGAAGACATAACTCATTTACTTGGGTTTTGTGATCTCTTCAAATGAATTGAAGATGGATCCAAAGAAGGTGAAAGCAATCAAAGAATGGCCATCACCAAGGAGTATGTTTGAAGTGAGAAGCTTCCATGGATTAGCAAGTTTCTATAGGAAGTTTATCAGGTATTTCAGTGGAATTTGTGCACCAATGATGGATACAGTGAAGAAGAGGCACAAGTCTTTTAAATGAACAGAGGAGGCCGAGAGGAGCTTCAATATATTGAAGGATAATATAACAGAACAACCAATTTTGGTCTTACCAAATTTTGGAAACACATTTCAAGTGAGATGTAATGCAATTGGAGAAGTTTTGAGCCAAGATAATAGGCATGTTGCATATTTCAATGAGAAGCTGAATGAGACTAAGGGAAAGTACTCCAAATATGACAAATAGATTTATGCCATAATTCAAGCCTTGAAGAAATGGAGGCACTACCTTGTTCCAAAGGAATCTGTCTTGTACAACGATAACCAAGATTTACAATTCATAACGAGACAAGAAAAATTGAATTAGAGGCATGCAAAGTGGATTGAGTTTATGTACAATTTTACTTTTGTCATAAAACATATTTCTAGAAATGCTAACAAATTTTTTGATGCATTAAGCAAGAGATGTTTGATTCTACAAGAGTTTCAAGTGAATACCTTAGGGTTTGAACACCTTAAGGAAATGTATAGTGATGATCTAGACTTCAAGGAAGCATACGAAGAATGTGAAATCTTGTGCTGAGAGACAGGAGCCAGGGGAAAGAGTATATGATGCAAGAGGGATTGTTGTTCAAGGGAAAACAGTTGTGCATACCAAAATGCTCAATGAGGGATAACCTTTTGAAGGAAAAGCATAGTGGAGGATTGGCTAGACATTTCATCCATGATAATGTTGGACAACTGAGAGGGGGGGG
>ML802208.1:38536-52809 GCA_009831015.1 Picea engelmannii | reverse complement strand
TATTTCCCGAGGAAACCCATACAGGGTAAAAACCTCTTTTTCTTTATATGATAAGTAATAGTTACATTCTTTACATTATCATACATATGAGCACCAACTCATAATGAGGCTACAACCTCAGTTTTGCAAGTTGCTACTTGCTGAGAGCACCAACTCTCTATTTTCTCTAGCACCCACTAGAAGGAAGAACCAACTCCCTGGTTTCTCTAGCACCAACTAGAAGGAAGCACCGACTCCCTGGTTTCTCTAGCACCAACTAGAAGGAAGCACCAACTCCCTATGTTCAAGCACCAACTTGAACTTATGAGGACAACAGTCCTCCCTAGAACCTCCCTACCACCCTATTTTATAAATCTTTGCTACTGAAACTCATTACATTGATATAATGTTCAACAATGGCTTACCAGACTCATCACTGTTCTGCTACATTTCGTTGCTTTGTCTGCCTCACTGTCTTCCTGCACACATGACTTGCATTATCTGTTCTTCTTCTTTTTATTCTCTGTGCGCCATGTCCATTCACTGCACAGTTCCTCTTCTGTGCAATTCAGCTGCTGCACTCTCCTCCTTCTTCACACATGAATCACCTTCAACAACAACAACCACAACAACTCCAACAGCAACAGCAACCCCTTCTCTTCTCTGTAGTGTGTATTTATAGATTTTGTGCACCTTGTGCATGAAATGCGCACAATCCTCTACATACTCACACCACGCCGATCTCCTCCACCTCTCCAGTGCTCTGCTTGATCATTGCAACTCTTCAGCTTCTCTGGTGGTTCCCACCATGCGTCCAACATCACTGGGTGTTCGGCTGAGATTCCTCAGCCTCTCTGGTAGTTGAGACTCCTCATCTTCTCTGGCATAGTCAATCTTATCCTTTCTGTTTCAGTTACATACTTCATCGCTCATCCATCTGTCAATCCCCTCTAAGAATAGTCTTCATTCACTGGAAGAAGCTTGGAGACTCTTCAGCTCCTCTGGCGGTCACACAGAAGTCTCTTCGAATCTTCTGGCAGAAACCATCAATGGTTTCTAGCAGTTACACTGTGAAGAGAAACGTTAGCCCTCCGATCATACTCAAATTCACCTACACCATTGGATTGGCTCCATGGGATCTTGCATTCATTTCGGCATTTCAGCATTTGGCAATTCGGCATTCATGTGACCAAGTGTTTTGACACTCCCAGTCACGATCCCCGAAACTCCGATAAGGAGCTTGTATGCACTAGCTCCTTCCCCCATCTTCCATCGATGTGACCACAGGATACATTCATTTCACCTTTTCGATATTTTCACAAAATTATGACCTTCATCGACCCTGATCGATGGTCCACGATCTCAATGAATTGACGGTCCAGATCTCATCGTGAATTTGCATATCGTTGTTCCTTAGATGGAGGTTCTCGTCACTCCAAGTCGCAATAGGCGAGACTCTGAGATGGAGCTTAGATCAACGGTCCAGAATCTTGGTGTATTGATGGTCCAGATCTCATCATGAATTTTCATCTCACAATTCCTATGATGAAGAGTCTCATCACTCCAAGTCACGATAGCCGAGACTCCGAGATTGTTTCGCGATTTCGCATATCGCAAATTCGGAATTCTTGTTGAAAAATGTTTCGACACTCCAACTTCCGGTATCTGAAACCCCGAAATGGGGTTGGATCAATGGTCTACATAAAACCTTGATCTAACGGCTCAGATCATTTCGTGATTTCACATTTTGCTATTTCGGCATTCCTATGGTATTGTTTCTTGACTCTCCAAGTCGCGATTCGTGAAACCCCGAAGTGATGTAAACCTGCTGATGTCACACATGGATTGACACGTGTCGAATAACTTCCACGCATCACTCTTATTCATGACTTACACGTGCCTAAGATGTTGAACCAGCTTGACACTTGTCATTGCCTGGTTGTGCCACGTGTTCTTAGCTGACGTGGTTTGTTGACGTGTCTGTTTCAGGATTTCACATTTCACAATTTCAAGACTCATGTTGTAAAGAACCTTGACATTTCCATCTCCCGATATCCAAAATCTCGATAGCCAAAACTCCAAAATGGAGTTGGACCACCACTTCGATCATGCACTTAAAATAACGTGCAGGTTCTTCCTGATCCAATGATGGTCGAAACTTATGCTCAGATCTAACGCCTGAGATCTGTCCTTCTCTTCTGTGTGTTTTTCTTGTCTAAAATCTAATCCGACGGTCCTCCTTCTTTCGAGAAATTAAATGGGATCCAATGATCACTAACGCTTCTCCTTCCGAGCTTAGGAATTGCGTTCGACTCTGCGCTAATTCCTCCTGAGCTTACTTTGTACTTGTTTTGCCTTCGCTGCATATTCTGATCTTGCCATCAATGACAAGCTCACTCCCAACTGTAAACCTTCCAACTTCATCTTGCTACGGGCGCAAATGTTTCATCAAAATCCAGTCCTTCTATCTGAGCATAGCCTTTACAGACTAACCTTGCTTTGTTCCTGATAACTTGTCCTTGCTCATTCAACTTATTCTTAAAGATACATTTGGAGCCAATGACGTTTTTACCTTCATGTCTTTGAACCATCTCCCATGTATTGTTTTTCTCAATCTGATCAAGTTCATCATTCATTGCTTTAACCCAGTGGTCATCTTTGTTGGATTCATTAAAATTCTTGGGTTCCAGCATGGATATGAAGGCTATATGAGATTGTTAGGTGTTTTTTATTAGATTTCTCCTAGTTTGTACACCTTTGTCTTTTTCTCCAATTATCTGACTTGCAAAATGATTCTTTTAAATGATTCTGGAGGAGGAATTTATAGTTGATTGTTGATTTGAGTCTGTCTGAGTGTCTGAGTCTTCATCTGATTCAGAGTCTTTATTTTCTGATTCTTGGACCTATTCATCTTCAGCTTTAGTTGTGTCTTCTGTAGAAGACTCATTACTGTACACCTCTCTTGCTGGGATTCCTTCATCAATTTTTACATCAATACAGTCAACCATTTTATGCAGCCTCCTATTATAGCATCTATATCCTTTACTGTTTGTATCATACCCTAAGAAGATACCTTCATCGGCCATGTCATCATATTTGTCGAGGTTCTCATCATTATTCTTTATGTAGCATTTACTCCCAAAGACTTTGAAGTGTTTGATTGAGGCAGGTCTTCCAAACCACAGTTCATAAGCTGTCTTGTCACTTTGTGGACTAAGGTGAGCTTTGTTCAGAACATGAATTGTTGTGTGTATTGCTTCTACCCAACAGTTTTGACCAATGTTCTTCTCATTCATCATTGACCTGGCCATTTCCTGCACTGTTCTGTTTTTCCTCTCAACAACTCCATTTTGTTGTGGAGTTCTAGGGATTGTGTATTCTCTCTTGATACCATGCTCATCAGAGAATTCCTTGAAGTCTCTTGACATAAACTCTCCTCCTCGGTCTGATCTAACTGCCTTTAACCTCTTGCATGTTTGAGTCTCTGTTAAAGCCTTAAATATTTTAAACTTTTCAAACGCTTCAGCTTTTTCTTTGAGAAAGGAAACCCAAGTAAGTCTGGAGTAATCATCTATAATCAGTATGAAGTAGTTTTCTTTCCCTATGCCTTATTGTCTTGATGGTCCACATAAATCCATATGAACTAGTTGGAGTGGTTTCTCTGTTTAAGTAAAGCTCTTGGACTTAAACTGTGTCTTGTTTTGCTTCCCTACTTGACAGGGTTTACACATTGAATCTTGGGGCTTTGATATTCTCAGAAGATCTTTTACTACCTCGAGGTTTTTGAGTTTGATTAAGTCATCAAAGTTTAGATTTCCAAGTCTCCTATGCCATAACTCGCTTTCATCATGTTTGCTTAGATGACATTCTTCTCTATTTTCTTTCAGCACATATACATTATTTTCTGTCCTTATGCCTTTGGCCACCACTTGTCCTGATTTTACAGACTTTATCTTGCAGTCCTTGGACATGAACAACACTTTGCATCCTCTGTCACACATTTGACTTACACTGAGCAGATTATGTTCCAGCCCATCCACAAGTGGAACATCTTGGGCTTTTCCTTTTCCATTACTTAATCTCACCATCCCTTTGCCCTTTATTTTTCCTGGAGCATCATTTCCAAAGGTCACATTTCCTGATTTGATTTCACTTAGAGATAGAAACTTGCCTTTGTCTCCCATCATGTGTTTGGAGCATCCATTGTCTATATACTCGAATCTGGTTCATAGTTCCTTAACTGACTGTCAATAGATTTATGTCCAAAGTTATGACAGGTGTAGCATTCAACCTCATTATTCAATAGGTCAAACTTATTGTTGCAGTGTTGTCTACTTATTGACTGTTGATTATTTCTTGGCCTCCTTAGTTGTATGTGTCTAGACTTAATTTGGCAATTTACAGTCTGTGAAGGATTATTACTTGACTGTATCATTCTTTGTTGCGGGAAGTATTTATTCCTTTGAAATCTTAATTGCTCATGTCTAAGTCTTAAGGAACAATTTACAGCTTTGTGACCAAAGTTAGAACAGTAGAAACAATAGCCATGGAAAAAAAAATTGTACCTGGGAAAAGGTTGTCTTCTTTGTGCAAATCGATTTCTTCCAAGATGATGACGTCTTTCAGCAGTGATCGCATTACTTCTTTGTTCTACAGATTCAGTTCTAGCATCTTTTACCTTACTCGTCCTGGGCGGCTGATTGTCTTCCTTTGTTCCTGTGGGTTCGTTGTTGTTATTGGTTGTGCATTTGACAAACTTGATGGGTTCTTCGTTTCTTGGCTTGCCACTACTTGATCCCTCTTCATAACCCAAACCCGTTTTCAGCTTTGGATTCCTTTGCTGATTCAGAATGGTGGCTAATCCTTCTGAGGCTTTGATACTTGACAGATTATGATTGTACAAGGCTTGAACTTTCTCCATATCTTTCCTAGTTTTCACTACTTCTTGTTCTAATGCTTCATATCTTGCCTTCTTTTCTAATAACTATCGTTTCATAATGTCTTCAATTTTCTTTGCCTCTTCTAATTCTACTTTTAGTAGGACAAGGTCTTCATTAGGTTCTTTACTATCTTTCTCGAACTGTATCAACAATTGTCTTTGCTTTCTGTTCTTAATTCTTAGTTTGTCAATTTCTTCCAATGCACTGATCAGTTCTCCTTCCATGTCAACCACAGCTTCTTCTTCATTAACTTCACTTCCTATGATGTCATTATCATAATCCTCTTTGGCCATAAGTATGAAGTCATTTAGTTTATCTTCAATAGGGGAGTCATTATCTTCATCATCTGAAGGATCATCCTCATTGTTTACGCAAAGACTTTTCTTCTTAAAGTTATTCCCTTTAAAGAAATTTTTGTGTTTGTACTTCTCCTCATCATCACAAGTCCGATCCTTTCCTCTGTGGGGACATTTATTTTCAAAATGACCTATCCTACCACATTTGAAGCATTTGAAAGGAAGTTTACCTTTGTATTTGCCTGATCCCTTCTTCAGTCTCTTCACAAATTTTGCTTCAATTTCATCGGGCTCAGAATCCTCATTCTTGTCTGCCTTAAATGATGCTTCTCTAGAGGTGGGTTTATCTTTAACTATTCTCATTTCATATGCAGTCAATGTTCCTAGAAGTTGATCAAACTCCAAGTTTTTTAGATCATTTAGTTCTTCTATAGCAGAGACCTTCGGATTGAACCTATCTGGGAGAGATCTCAAGATTTTATGAACTAAAGAAGGTTCCTCAATTTTTTCACCAAGTGCTTTCATTGCATTTACCATTTCTTCTACTCTCAAAAAGTACTTTCCAACTGTTTCATCGTCCTTCATCTTCATATGTTCAAACTGTATTCTGTAGGTTTGAAGCTTGGCGTCCTTTACCTTCTCATTACCTTCATAACTGATAATGAATTTGTCCCACATTTCTTTGGCAGTTCCTAAGTGCATAACTTTTACGAATTCTGCTTCTGCAAGCCCACTCAAGATAGCATTCATAGCATTAGCATTGAAACTAAATTCTAGCATGTCATCCTTATTAGCTAGCACAACTGGCTTTACATAACCAGTATCTACCACATCCCAGACATCTGCACCTAAAGCCATTATGTAGGTTCTCATTCTAACTTTCCAAAAGGCAAAGTTTGTTCCATTGAACAGAGGAGCCTTATTGGTTGAATTTGCTTCATGGCTTGACATGTTTAAGCTCTAGGATCTACCCTTAGATGGAAGGGGTTGGCTCTGATACCAATTGTTGGACAACTGAGAGGGGGGGGTGAATCAGTTGTTACCATGCTTAAACAATTATGCTTCTTTTAAACTCTTTGCAGAAACATTGAATGATGATCACAATAATGCAGGGAAATAAACAATGGCACATTCAGCATCAGTCACATATATGAGAAACACAGAGATAGATATTTCCCGAGGAAACCCATACAGGGTAAAAACCTCTTTTTCTTTATATGATAAGTAATAGTTACATTCTTTACATTATCATACATATGAGCACCAACTCATAATGAGGCTACAACCTCAGTTTTGCAAGCTGCTACTTGCTGAGAGCACCAACTCTCTGTTTTCTCTAGCACCCACTAGAAGGAAGCACCAACTCCATGGTTTCTCTAGCACCAACTAGAAGAAAGCACCAACTCCCTGGTTTCTCTAGCACCAACTAGAAGGAAGCACCAACTCCCTATGTTCAAGCACCGACTTGAACCTTTGAGGAAAATAGTCCTCCCTACCACCTCCCTACCACCCTATTTTATAAATCTTTTCTACTAAAACTCATTATAGTGATATAATGTTCAACAATGACTTACCAGACTCATCACTGTTCTACTGAATTTCGTTGCTCTGTCTGCCTCACTGCCTTCCTGCACACATGACTTGCATTGTCTATTCTTCTGCTTTTTATGCTCGGTGCGCCATGTCCATTCACTGCACAGTTCCTCTTCTGTGCAATTCAGTTGTTGCACTCTCCTCCTTCTTCACACATGAATCACCTTCAACAACAACAACCACAGCAACTCCAACAGCAACAACAACCCCATCTCTTCTCTGTAGCGTGTACTTATAGCTTATGTGCACCTTGTGCATGCAATGCACGCAATCCTCTACATCCTCACACCACACTAATCTCCTCCACCTCTCCAGTGCTCTGCCTGATCATCGCAACTCTTCAGCTTCTCTGGTGGTTCCCACCGCGCGTCCAACATCACTGGGTGTTCGAATGAGATTCCTCAGCCTCTCGTGTATTTGAGACTCCTCGTCTTCTCTGGCACAGTCGAGCTTATCCTTTCTATTTCAGTTACATAATTCATCACTCATCCATATGTCAATCCCCTCTAAGAATAGTCTTCATTCACTGGAAGAAGCTTGGAGACTCTTCAGCTCCTCTGGCGGTCACACAGAAGTCTCTTTGAATCTTCTGGAAGAAACCATCAATGGTTTCTAGCAGTTACACTGTGAAGAGAAACATTAGCCCTCCGATCATACTCAAATTCACCTGCACTGTTGGATTTGCTCCATGGGATCTTGCATTCATTTCGGCATTTTGGCATTCGATAATTCGGCATTCATGTGACCAAGTGTCTCGACAGTCCCAGTCGCGATCCCCAAAACTCCGATAAGGAGCTTGTCTGCACTAACTCCTTCCTCCATCTTCCACTGATGTGACCATAGGCTACATCCATTTCACCTTTTCGGTATTTTCGTGAACTTATGACCTTCATCAACCCTGATCGACGGTCCATGATCTCGATGAATTGACGGTCCAGATCTCATCGTGAATTTGCATCTCATTGTTCCTTAAATGGAGGTTCTCGTCACTCCAAGTCGCAATAAGCAAGACTCCAAGATGGAGCTTATATCAACGGTCCAAAATATTGGTGTATTGACGGTCCAGATCTCATCGTGAATTCACATCTCACAATTCCTGTGATGAAGGGTCTCATCACTCCAAGTCACGATAGCCGAGACTCTGAGATTGTTTCACGATTTCGCATATTGTGAATTCGGCATTCTTGTTGCAAAGTGTTTTGACACTCCAACTTTCGGTATCCGAAACCTCGAAATGGGGTTGGATCAACGGTCTACATCAAACCTTGATCTGACGGCTCGGATCATTTCACGATTTCACATTTCGCGATTTCGGCATTCCTGTGGTATTGTTTCTTGACTCTCCAAGTCGCGATTCGTGAAACCCCGAAGTGATGTAAACCTGTTGATGTCATGCGTGGATTGACACATGTCGAATAACTACCACGTGTCACTCTGATTCGTGACTTACACATTCCTGAGATGTTGAACCAGCTTGACACTTGTCATTGCTTGGTTGTGCCACGTGTTCTTAGCTGACGTGGTTTGCTGACGTGTCTGTTTCAAGATTTCGCATTTCACGATTTTGGGACTCATGTTGTAAAGAACCTTGACATTTCCATCTCTTGATATCTGAAATATCGATAGCCAAAAATCTGAAATGGAGTTGGACCACCGCTTCGATCGTGCACTTTAAAGAACGTGCAGGTTCTTCCTGATCCAACGATGGTCGGAACTTATGCTTAGATCTAACGCCTAAGATCTTTCCTTCTCTTCTGTGCATTCTTCTTGTCTACAATCTGATCTGACGGTCCTCCTTCTTTCAGGAAATCAAATGGGATCCAACGATCACTGATGCTTCTCCTCCCGAGCTTAGGCACTGCGTTCGACTCTACGCTAATTCCTCCTGAGCTTACTTTGTCCTTGTTTTTCCTTCGCTGCATATTCTGATCTTGCCATCAGTGTTCTTGCCATCAATGACAAGCTCAGTCCCAACTGTAAACCTTCCAACAGATAAAACATTTGCACAGTTGAGCAGTTCATACTATTGGCCAGGTATGAGAACAAAAGTGATAAAGTTTGTGAACAGATGTAGAATATGCCAACATGAAAAAGGAAAAAGACAGAACATTGGATTGTATCAACCATTTCCAATACCAGAGAGGCCTTGGGATGAAATAAGCATGTATTTTTTGTTGGGACTACCAAGAACACAAAGGGGATGTGATTCCATATTTGTGGTGGCGGATAGATTTTCAAAGATGGCACACTTTATCACATGCCAGAAGACTAGTGATGCAACACATGTTGCAAATTTATTTTTCAAGCAAGTTGTTTGACTTCATTGATTACCCAAAAGTATTGTCTCATACAAAGATACCAAATTCGTTGGTCATTTTTGGAGAACATTGTGGAAGAAGTTGGAGACAAATTTTTCCTTTAGCTCAGCTTATCACCCTCAGACAGATGGGCAGACTGAGGTGGTGAACAAAAGTTTGGGAAACTTATTGAGGAGTCTGGTCACTGAGCATCATAGTCAGTGGGATCAGATTCTGCCACATGTTGAATTTGCATACAATGACTCACCAAACAGGAGCACTAGAAAGATCCCATTCCAAATATTGTATGGAATGTAGCCAAGAAGAGTATTTGAGTTCGGATACTTGGGACAAAGTGAGATCAAAAGTGTCAAAGCAGAAGATCCATAGCCATATCAGAGAGCAGTTGCAAAACTCTAGCCAAGAGTACAAGCATAGAGTTGATCAACATAGCATAGAGATTCAATTTGAAGTAGGAGATCAGGTTTTGGAACATCTCAAGAAAGAAAGGTTCCCAAGGGGCACATATAACAAGTTGAAAATGAAGAATATAGGACCATGTAAAATCTTAAGGAAGTTTGATGCAAATGCCTATGAGATTGAGCTGCCAGATGGTGTGGGCATATCACCCATATTCAACATATCAGACCGGTATCCTTACAGGGAAGATGAAGCAGGATAAATAAAAGGTCAGAAAGAGATTCAATGGGAAAAGAAAATGCATGTAGCAGAAAAGCCACAGACGGAGAAGATCGTTGATCAGAGGATTGGCAAGAAGACCAGGAGGAAGACCTATTTTGAATATTTGGTCAAGTGGAATGGACACCCAATAGAAGATTCCAGTTGGGAAAATGAAGTTGATATCCAGAAGCATGGAAAGTTAGTGCAGGAGCTTATGGATAGGAGTCCATGATTTTTTGTCCAGGGGAGTATGACGCAGGAGCATTGTTAGCAATCATACGTGGAGAGACAAATCATCTCCTTAGCGCACCTTTGAATCATTCAGAATCTTAAACGTTGGCGTTTCCTGCAAATAATTTTTTTGAATGATTGAAAAACTGAAGAATGTCAAACTCTTAGGAGTTGAATGATCACGAGTGATCTGGGAGTTTCACTCCTAGACTTTAATGTAACAAAAATTAAGTAGCGGTTAGTTTTTTTTCTTGAGTAGACGAGTAGTCGGAGGAAACCCTAGGATCCCTCTAAGATAAATAGAGGTTTTGTGTGCCCGAATGAGGCTACTACAAGTTAGTCAGAGATTTTTGTGATTTAGTTGTTGCTGAGTTTTTAGTTATGTTTTATCATAGTTGTAGCGATTTTTATTTGAATGAATATAACATAGGAAAATTGATCCAATGCATGGTGTTGCTACTGTTTACAATTCCTTGTTATTTTTCTTTCATGAATGAATGGGTTATGTTGTTGAGTATATGAAACTGTGAAGTGTTTTGATAAGTTTCAATTGTTTCTCTTTTTTGAGTTCATGCAAGGTCTGCATATAGTCTACAAGGAGTGTGTTGATAGAGTCTAGTTCGACTCAGAAGCTCAGAAGAGATAGTGTGAAACTTCCATTTGCAAGGAGTGTAAAGGGATTGTTGCAAGGTGTGCACAGTCATCGCAAGAAACTAAGTCTTATGTGAGAATCTGCTGCAAGGAGTGATAGAGTTTGTTTCGAATCAGAAGCTCAGAAGATATAGCATGAAATTTCCATTTGCAAGGAGTGCAAAGAGACTACTACAAGGCATGCACAATCGCCCACAAGAAGCTGAGTCTTGCATAAGAATCTGTTGCAAGGAGTGCACAGATTAGAAGTTCGACTAAGTGTTGAAGTAGCCCTCTGAGGAGTAAAAGGGTTCTAGAAGTGAAGCTTGGAAGAAATAAAGGGAAGCTTAGACCGAGTGTTGCAAGGAGTGCACAGGGCCAAGAACCAGCTAAGTGTCGAGAATGGGACTGCAAAGCGCAACGATTGCGTAAAGAGATTTCTTTTGAAGAAATCACTAAGTCTAGATTTTTTCATATATTTCAAGTTCACAAGGAGTGCGTCGGAATCAAGCTCGGGAGGGATAGTGACCAAGAATCAGCAGGAAGGGAAAAATATGTTGGAAGTTGCGAAGTGACGGTTGAGATCCCTTCGGAAGGAACCGCGATCATGAACAATCGTTAGATCTAAAAAAGGTGCGGTGAGGTTACACCTTGAAGTCCTTCAGACTTCGCATGTTCGGAGGTTTTTGTTTGTCAGGGAAGAAAATATTCTGAAGTTAAGAAACCCGAAGTCCATCTAGACCGTAGATCCATTCAGAGTAAGTGAGATCATCCTAGGCTGTCAGATTTGGGAAAAGTTACGGGATTGTTAGTCGTGGGTTCTTTCGGGGATTCGTGGATCAAAGGATTAGAAGTATTGAGGAGTCAAGAATCCAAAAATCATGAAATCGCAAAGCGCGAAGAGATCACCATCGTTGGTTATCGGAGGGGGTGTGAACTATAGATCTAGTTCTTAGTAACTCCGTTGGTTCGGAGTTCACGTAGAAAGAGACCAGTTGCACACAAGGCAGCCAAAACATGAAGTTGTGAAGCGCTAGGAGGCTTATCCCTAGACCATAGCCTGAGGTCGCATGAAGGAGGGGGACAATGGAAAGGAGCCAGGGCCCAGAAACTCAAAGTTTGTAAAATCACTAAGGAAGGGACCCGCGAGTTCCATAGGACCTATAGTTAGAGAGAAAAAGGAACCTATGTAAATCATTCCAGGGCCATTGAAGGTCTAAAAGAGCTAATCCATCTCAATAGATTAATATCCTTGACCAGGAGGTCATGGAATCTTTAGGATAGAAGGGGGTTCTGCATCAGATGCTTTATCAAGTCACCAAATTAAACCACACCACTCTTGAAATCAAATCTACACATGCAGGAATAGAAACACACTTTTGTAGGAAAGTAAATTTCGCTCAAGAAATAAATCACACAAGTATCAAAGATGACTTGTTCAAGTATTAAAATGATCTTGATTAATGTAACAGATATATGATGCCTCATATACTCAAATGAAACAAAGCTCAAGTTGTAGAAATCAAACCACATTGTTTTATGAGCAGATGTTGTAAACAAAGGAAATAAACTAACCCAAACTGCAGAAAAAACAATTGTTAGCCAGAAAGAAAAATGTTGTAATGTGAGTGCAAAGTTGCGGCAACGAGAGTTGTAGAAAAAGAGATGTTAGAGTTTCATCAAAGCACTAAATAGAGGAATTACTCTAAATAAAGAAATGTATAATAGATGCTACAACTACACATTCATTAGTTAGAAAACATGGTTTTTCAATGTTAGCATGGAGTTTCAGAAATAGGAGTTGCAGAAACATGAGTTGTAGCAGTGAAAAAACACCAAAGTTACAACGGAGTGTTAAATAGAGGAATTGTTGGAAATAAAGAAGTTCAACTACAACTACTTCTATAAAATACATAAAATGCAGACAATATAGAACTAAGGAGGGGGGCCTAACTCCTTATACAAGGTACTAGTTCACAAATGGAGTACGACGCTAAATGCTCAACACACCATCACTTGGAAAAAAACAAAGTGAAACTTATATTGTAGAAAAATGCACAAATCAATACAACAACAAATTTCCTATTCACTAAATTTATTCTGCCTCCCTTTTTCCTTTTTATCTTTGAGAGAGAATCAAGTTGTTCCATCTCGTTACATCATTTTCTCCAAAATACAGAAAAATTGGGCATCTATTGACTTAATCAATTGTATGAAAATTAGTGGTTGTGTTAGCACTAGGAGTCACCTTCATATTGCATGGAAGGCAATCCCAGTACCCATCAAGTTCTAAGTGAATGTAAGGTTGTTCAAATGGAAAAGGACTCAAGTGATAATGTTCTAAATCAGATAACAGGGCTAGCATACACCAACAATTAAGGTCTTGGCTAATTTCAATCAGTAGTTTGGGAATAAGTATGAATAGAGGGAAGACTTGAATGAGAGAAGTGCAGGGGTTGTTGTAAACATCAGGTCAACAAGAGCCTAAGGAGGAAATCTTCTTAACACAAGATCTTCTTGAACTGAGAAAATAAGGAAGCTAAATAAACATCATGATAACATAATGATCAAACATCCATCATAACATCACCACAATCATTCATGTGAAAAATTCAAAGCATGAAAATTTAGCATCAGAAGCAAATAGACTGAAAGAGAAGATGATTTCTATTAGTCAAAAAGTCTTAAGTCCAGTACATCACTAAATCACAGTTACTTCATCAAAATATTACAGTATAAGGAAGCCTTGCTCAACCATCCAAACCTACCAAAGCAAATGATCTATCTATTTATAACAAAAGGGAGGCAACAGTTGGAGGTATGAGCTGGCCCATTTCCCTTGAAAAACTCTAAACATTTATTTTCTCTAACAACTTATCTAACCATCTATGCTATAAAACAGGAAAATGTTGGTGACTAATCCAACTGAAACTCAAACTAAATCGATTCCATTTTGCTACGCAATCCTTGTTTGCCATGTGTCCTTCAAGGCATGTGGTTTTCTTCATAATGCTAGTTGTTGCTTCTCCACCCTTCTTCATCATCAATTTATCCAAAATTTGTTAGCTTGGTCCTCCTAGATCCCTGGTCTAGCAAAATCGGGTAGCGCACTACAAGGAGAAAAGGTAGCGCCTGTAGGTAGCATCATTGTGCTGCATATGTGTATAGACTCTACTCTCTGTGCAATATTAGGTAGTGCCTCTATGTTGTGAATGTGTGCCAATTATTTTCCTTTGTGAAATATTAGGTAGCACCTCTTATGCTGCGTCTGTGTGTAGGTTTCGGTAGCATTAAAAAAACGTAGCACCTTCAATCCTTGAACATGTGAAGAGTAATTTATCATTTTTCATGATGACAAAACCATTTTAATCAAGAGCCTTGACTGCACAATAGGTAGTTCCTTCTACCAATGGGGAATCTAACACTTAGCAAAAACCCAAAACCCAAATAGTTAAGCGCTTAGAAGCCTGTATAGATGGCAGAGATAATATTTTCATATTGGTTAACCCTCCCAAAAATATGCATCCTCAAAAATGGGGCTTACCCTTACCAGCTATTTTTTTCATTTTGACACTTAACCTCATACTCTTTTTGGTAGAAAGAGGATCTTCAATTGACACAGCAAA
>ML802208.1:27444-38436 GCA_009831015.1 Picea engelmannii | reverse complement strand
CTAAGGAATATCTACAGGAAAAACAAAGGCTTCCAATCTCAGAACAGGAAGCTAAAGGCATAGATGAAGCATTTTCAAGATGAGGTAGCCCAAAGAAATATATAGGTGTTGGTTGAAACTGCCATTGAAGATGACAAACCAGGAGCTAAGGAGAGCACGACTACACCAAAGAAGCCTGTTAATGCTAAGAAGAAGAAGTCTGTTGTGTCAATTGAAGATCCTCTTTCTACCAGAAAGAGTATGAGGTTAAGTGTCAAAATGACAAAATAGCTGGTAAGGGTAAGCCCCATTTTTGAGGATGCATCTTTTTGCGGGGGTTAGCCAATATGAAAATATTATCTTTGCCATCTATAGAGGCTTCTAATCACTTAACTATTTGGGTTTTGGGTTTTTGCTAAGTGCTAGCTTCCCCATTGGTAGAAGGAACTACCTATTGTGCAGTCAAGGCTCTTGATTAAAATGGTTTTGTCATCATGAAAAACCATAAATTACTCTGCACATGTTCAAGGATTGAAGGCACTGCATTTTTGTAATGCTACCCAAACCTACACATAGACGCATCGTAAGAGGCACTACCTAATATTTCACATAGGGAAAATAATTGGCACATAGACGCAACACAAAGGCGCCACTTAATGGTGCCACCTAATATTGTACAGAGAGCAGAGTCTATACACATATGCAGCACAATGACACTACCTACAGGCGCTACCTTTTCTCCTTGTAGTGTGCTACCCAGTTTTGCTACCTAAGGAAGCTGCTAATAAAGACCAGGGATCTAGGAGGACCAATCTAACAAATTTTGGATAAATTGATGATGAAGAAGGGTGGAGAAGCAGTAGTTGGCACTATGAAGACAACCACATGCCTTGAAGGACACATGGCAAAAAAGGACTGCACAACAAAAGGGAATCAATTCAGTTTGAGTTTCAGCTGGATTAGTCACCAACATTTTCCTGTTTTATAACATAGATGGTTAGATAAGTTGTTAGAAAAAATAAATGTTTAGAGTTTTTCAAGGGAAGGGGGCCAACTCGTACCTCCAATTGTTGCCTCCCTTTTGTTATAAATAGATAGATAATTTTCTTTGGTAGGTTCTGATGGTTGAGCAAGGCTCCCTTATACTGTAATATTTTGATGAAGTAACTGTGATCTAGTGATGTACTAGACTTAAGACTTTTTTACTAATAGAAATGAGTTTCTCTTTCAGTCTATTTGCTTCTGATGCTAAATTTTCATGCTTTGAATGATTCACATGAATGATTGTGGTGATGTTATGATGGATGTTTGATCATTATGTTATCATGATGTTTATTTATCTTCCTTAGTTTCTCAGTTCAAGAAGATCTTGTTTGAAGAATATTTCCTCCTTAGGCTCTTGTTGACTTGATGTTTACAACAACCCCTACACTTCTCTCATTCAAGTCTTCCCTCTATTCATACTTATTCCCAAACTACTGATTGAAATTAGCCAAGACCTTAATTGTTGGTGTATGTTAGCCCTGTTATCTGAGTTAGAACATTATCACTTGAGTCCTTTTCCATTTGACCTTTTAAACACCCTTACATTCACTTATAACTTGATGGGTACTGGGCTTGGCTTCCATGAAATTTGAAGGTGACTCCTAGTGCTAACATTCTTGGCACCATTGCCGAGGAATGATTTTAAGACTTTTCCCTGGGATTAAAATGAAACAATATTCTAGTTCTAAAGGTGCATTAGAACTTAGTATTTTGAAGATTGCAGACTGCACCTAGTGACTCCATTGTTTCAACTCTGGCACCTAAAGGAAGACATACGAGATCAAATCCATAGATACCTTTGGTACCACCTGAGGCTGACCCAGAGAAGATAATCAAGAAGGAAAAATCTTCCCAAAAAAGTTTTTCTGCTGTTGCCACAAGTGCTTCTGGTCAGTTGCTTGATTCCACTCTTGATACTCTAGCTGTTTTATCAAGTAAGCTTCCTTTATCTTCTACTGAAGTATCTAAAAAACTTGATTTTGAAGAGTTTCCTATTGAATACTCTTCCTTTGAAACTGGATTAAAAGAAGAAAACATTGATATTTTCTCTTCCCCTGATATTGAGAAGTGTTTCAGTCTTGATAGTTTTGAAGATTTCCCTACTTTAGGTTTTGCTACACCTATTTCTGTTAAAAATTTTGCTGCCAAAGAAGTAGGAACTTCATCTCCTTCTCATGATTTACCATCCTTTTCCCAGACTCAACCTTCTATTGTGAAAACTGAAACCCCCCCTTCATCCGTTCCTTCATCTCCAACTCTCCACACAGTCAAGTCTCCTCCTTCTTGTTCACCAAGAATCCAAAATCAAATGGAAGTTGTTAACCCCCCCGTAAATAGGATGGATGCCATAGTGATTGCAAGATATGCTCCTCTACTCTTACCTCAGCCATTGAATGCTCTTCCCCCTAGAGATTATTTGAAATACATGCCTAAGTTCATGGGAGAGGAAGATGTAACAACTACGTTACATCTTGCTGCTTTCTACAGCTACACAGATAACCAAATTATTGAAAATGAAGATGTTTGGATGAGGGTTTTCGTCCAAAGCCTGTTTAGTGAGGCTAGGAAGTGGTTCAAGGGTCTAGCCCCTGGATCCATTACTGGTATTAAGGCATTGGATGAAGCCTTCTTGAGGCATTGGGGTGACAAAAATGACTTTTTGTATTACATCATCGAATTTGGATCTTTGAAAAGGAAAGAAGGAGAGTCCGTTTTTGACTTTTCTAAAAGATTTAAAAAAATGTACAAGAATATCCCTGATGAGATCAAACCCACTGAAACCATGGAAAAAATAAATTATGCCAATGCATTTGATTCCAAATTCTGCCTCCTTTTGAGAGAAAGAAGGTCACCTTCTTTGGTTCACATGCAAGATGCTGCCTTAGAGGTAGAATCCAACATAGTGGCATCAGATAAGCTCAGAGGGAAATCTGATAGGGATAGGAGAAAAAACAAAGATGAAGCTTCAACTTCTGATTCCTCTATTGTCCATTCTCAAGTAGACGAGCTGACCAAATTAGTAAAATCTCTCTCCACTAAAATTGAGAAATTAAATTCAAAAGGGAAATAGACATATAGAAATGCTCAAAACAATGATAACATAGGTAACTACATGAGACCAAATAATGCTCCCCAAATATTTCCTAGGGATCCTAGAAATAGAGAGAGAGAGATGATTAGAGGGTACAAGCTCCTTTGCAAAATAATTTAGTGGTTGATGAAGAAGAAGAGGAGGTTGAAGCTGATCCTGAGATTCATTGCTTAGGTGATACTTTCCCATCCCCACACTTGACTCAATCCTCTTATGAGCAATCTTTAATGGATATTAAAATTAATGAGTTAAGCAAGGGAGAGAAAGCAAAGGAAAATCCTAGTAGATATAATCTGAGATCTAAGAAGAATGTAGAAAAAACTGATGCCCCTAATGAGCCTGTTTAGAAAGAAGATTCTGCCAAGGCTGTGACAATGAGCAACAAGGAAAAAGTCTCTCAAAACCCACAAGTTCTGATCAAAGATCCTCCTCTTGAAACCAAAGATATTTTGAAGCCTTCCTTTTCCTTCAATTTTGAGAATGAGATCCAAAAAATAAAGATCCATGTACCTTTTTTGGAATTGATAAAAAATGAGGATTTAAAAAAATATTTATCCAAAATGTTACAACCATTATCATCTCCAAATGCCACTGATTCCATAAATCTTCAATATGAAAAACCAACAGTGATTTTAGGTCCTTTGATAGAAGACAGAGATGACTCATCCCAACCTTTATATACTTCAATGAATATACATGATAAGGTGCTACACAATTGTCTCATGGATTCAGGGGCATCCCACAATCTTATGCCAAAATCTGTTATGGATGAACTTGGGTTAGAATTCACAAAGACCTATCATGACTTATATTCTTTTGACTCCAGAAAATTCAAGTGTCTTGGAGTCATTAAGGATATGGTGGTGACCTTATTTCATCTGCCCATGAAGAGTATACTTATGGATATCATAGTTTCTGATGTTCCCCCCAAGTTTGGTATGCTCTTGTCAAGATCCTGGATAAAAAGACTTGGGGGAACCTTGCAGATGGATCTCTCTTATGCTACTATTCCTGTTTTTGGGGGAGAGCATAGAAAAATTTATATTGAAGCTCAATTGGCTTACATCATTAGTGATGAAGAAAATCCCACCAATCACCCTATTTTTTCTTTTGATACAGATCCAGGATCTAGTATTTTGTAGCTCACTGATGCCCCGGAAGCCCCATTAGAAATAAAAAAAAGTCCATTAAGTTTTCTGAAGAGCCTCCTCTAACCACTTCTGTCTGGAAGATGTTCTTTGATGGAGCCTCTTCCAAGGAAGGTGCTGGTGCTGGGGTGATCTTTGTCTCACCAACTCAAGAAACTATATCTTTGTCATATAAACTAGAATTTGAGACTACTAATAATGTGGCAGAGTATGTGGCTCTTGTCTTGGGTTTGAGGGTAGCTAAAGACATGGGGATAGGAGAGCTGTCAGTATCTGGGGATGCTGAATTGATAGTCCATCAGATTAACAATCTTTATCAAACAAAGAATCCTAGGCTTAGATCTTACAGAAATGAAGTGTGGGATTTGGTGGGCAGTTTTTTCTCTGCTTTTAATATATCATTCATTCCTAGAGAAGAGAATACCATGGCTGATTCTTTGGTTGTATCAGCAAGCAACTTCAGAATTCCTATACTACCAAAAATCAAGTATGATGCATAATTCAAATACAGGCCTTCTATACCAGACAATATAAAATATTGGAAGGTGTTCGAAGATGATTTAGAACTTAAATACTTTCTTGAGACTATTGATGAATTTTCTGCATTACACATTGATCAGGATCACGATTCAGAAGTCACTCCTCATGCTGATGTTTTCGTCAATAAAATTGCTAAACATCATATTGTGCAGCTGCCTAGTAATCATATACCAAAGGGACTAGTTCCTTTGGAAAGATTATTTGATGAGAATGATGTGGCATTGAAAGGGAAGGTATCCACTGATGATACAGATACAACTGAGTGCAATGTGGGCACTAAAAAGGATCCAAAATATGTCAAACTGTCAAGCAGCCTATCAGAAAAGAAAAGGGAAGAATATACTAAGTTGTTGAAAGAATTTTCCGATGTATTTTCTTGGACTTATGAAGATCTCAGAACTTATGACACAGGCATAATAGAGCACACGATACCATTAAAATAAAACACCAAACCCTTCAGGAAAAAGTTGATGCAAATCAATCCTATGTTGTTGCCTGTCATGGAGAAAGAAGTTAAAAAGATTTTAGATGAAAAAATTATCATTCCTTTGAGGTATTCTGAATGGGTAGCCAATTTGGTCCCAGTAAGAAAAAAGAATGGAGAAATTAGACTTTGTGTTGATTTCTGAAATCTGAACAGAAGCTCAAAGAAGGATAATTATCCTTTACCCAAGATGGAGCACATATTATAGAAGGTGATAGGAGAAACCATGATGTCTATGGTTGATGGATTTTCCAGATACAATCAGGTATCTGTTTTTCCAGAAGACAGGGAGAAGATGACCTTTACCACTCCTTGGGGGACATTTATGTACACCAAGATGCCCTTTGGTTTGATGAACATAGGGGCAATTTTTCAGTGAGCTATGGACATAGAATTTATTGGAGAAAAGGATAAGTTTGTTGTTATCCATTTAGATGACATAACTGTGTATTGTCAGTATGATAAGGAACAATGTGATAATTTAAGAAAGGTTTTCTTGAAATGCAGAAAATTTGGCCTCTCTTTAAATCCGAAAAAATCATTGTTTGCCATGAAAGAAGGAAAATTATTGGGGCATATTGTGTCAGCTGAAGGGGTAAGGATTGATTCCAGCAGGGTTGAGGCTATACAAACTTTGTCACTCCCTAGATATAAAAAGGAGGTACAATATTTTCTGGGAAACATCAACTTTTTGAGAAGATTTGTGTCAAATTTTGCTGAGTTAGTTAAGTATATCACAACCATGCTGAGGAAGGATAGTGAAATCAAATGGACTTCTGAGGCCCGTGATTCTTTTGATCAAATAAAGAAATCCTTGATAGAAGCCCTGGTTCTTTTCAGCCCCGACTACTCCAAGGAATTTCTTATTTTTTCTTTTGCCTCTTTTGATATAGTAGCAGCATTCCAATTGCAGAAGAATGCCAAAGGCTTAGAGAAGCCCATTACCTTTTTCAATAGGGAATTGAGAGATTCAGAACTAAAGTATGACATTATGGACAAACAATCCTATGCATTGGTTAAAGCTCTTAGTTCCTTCAGAGTTTATGTTTTGCATTCAAGAGTTATTGCTTATGTCCCATCAACTGCTGTAAAAGAAATTCTTATTCAGCCTGATATAGACAGAAAAAGAAGCAAGTGGATTGATAAACTACTTGAATTTGATTTGGAGATTAGGCCCACAAAATTGGTTAAAGGCCAGGGTTTGGCCAAGCTCTTGGCTGAATCAAATTTCTCAGCATTGGGGGTGAATTTCAATCACTCATGTTCAGAAATATCAATAGGCTGAGATGAATGATAAAGGTCCTCAAGTCATTTCTACATTGGACAATTGCAGTTGGTACAAAGACATTATATTTTTTCTGTAAAATTTATAGCCCCCAAGTGGTATTGAAAAGAACAAGGTGAGGGCCTTAAAACTCAAATCAATAAAGTACTACCTTGTTGATCAAATTTTGTATTGGAAGGATCCATTAGGAGTTTTTTTGAGATGCCTAGATCCCCAAGAAGCCCAAAAGATTATGTCTAATTTTCATGATAGTTTATGTGGGGGGCATCATTATTGGAGAACCACGACATACAAGATCCTCAGATCTGGGTACTTTTGGCCGAGTTTGTTCACTGATGTTTGTGCTAAGATCAGAGCCTATGATAAGTGTCAGAAGTTCTCCAGAAAACAAAAGATTAAGTCTTTTCCATTGAAGCCTGTGGCAGCCTCAGGACCCTTCCAGTAGTGGGGCCTAGATTTTATCGGGGAAATCCATCTGTCTTTCGGTGGTCAACATAGATGGATCTTGACTTCTAAAAATTACTTTACTAAATGGATCGAAGATATTCCCACAAGGAATGCTTCACAAAAAGTGATCATTGGTTTCCTCGAAGAAATCATAGCAAGGTTTGGGTGTCCTGATAGAATCATCACTGATAATGCTGCATCATTCAAGTCTGAACCATTAATTAATTTCTGTGAACAGTTTGGGATCACTTTGATTCATTCCACCCCTTACTATCCACAAGGAAACAAGCTTGCAGAATCCTCGAACAAAAGAATTATAAAGATCATTAAAAAGCTGTTAGAGGATAACAAAAAGGCATGGGATTCGAAACTCAAATTTTCTCTATGGACTGACAGAGTGACAACGAAAAGGTCCTTGGGACTTTCCCCTTTCCAGCTAGTATATGGAGTTGAGGCAACCTTTCCTTCTCAGCTTACCTTACCTATGGAAAAACTCTTCCAAGATTATAGGGGAACCTGGTCATATGATCAGAAGGATTCAACATCTAGTTGAAGTGCAACAGACCCGGGAGTAGATTGTAGACAAAGTAGATCACCATCAACTGAAGATTAAGTAGGATTTCGACAAAAAGGTGAACAAAGAGGACTTTCAATTGGGTGATCTAGTGCTCAAATGGGATGCACCGAAGCAGGATAAAGGAAAGCACGGTAAATTTGAAGCTTTATGGATGGTTCCTTTCAAAATCTCTGAGGTATTCTCTAATAACACTTTCAAGTTGTAGAATATGGAGAATGAAGAGGTTTTGGTGGCCCTGTCAATGAGAATTTCCTGAAAAAGCACTTTGCTTGAGTCTTGAGTGGCTCTTCATGTCATTGTAAATATCATTCTATTTTATTTTTGTTTCAATAACTAACCCCATAGCCCTAGGATAAGGCACTGTATCTAATCATTCTTGGCAGCCCACATGGGGCATGCCATCCCCTATGGAGCCAATGTTATCACACTAAATTGCCTTGGGTCTTTTTAGTTTGTTTTCAATCCTTTTTTAAGCCTTAGATTTTAATTTTTTCTTTTAAGGTCTCATCCCTTTAAAATTTATGATTGGTAGGACCCCTTGGATGATTAAAGTTTTTGATTCTTAGCTCTAATTTGATCCTCAAATTGATTTTTGATATTTAAACCATTTATAGCTCATGTTTTATTTTGGTCTCCTTCATGATTTGTCCCTAGGTCGATCCCTCCCATGACTAGATTGATGTGACACTCCTCTCTTCTCACTCATGACCTCATAGGCATACCTCAACGTCCTCGCTTACCTTTCTAATCACATTTTGAAGTGGATGCACTGCCTACTTATCAGGCAGTTCCGTAGCGCCTATTACGTTCATCACACTTCCACCTCGAGCCATGATTGCCACGAATGATGTCATGTCACTTGTTTTCAGTGCTAGAAGTCGGTTAAAGATGCCTTCAAAGATATTCCATTTATGATCTTTGGTAATAGTTTATAATTTGAAATACTCAATAGTGTTGCGCTGTGCAAATTCATAAGTTCTGATCAGGCGACCGCATGTAAACAAAATCTGATGCTGAGAAAGATTCCAGGGATGAGGTTTTCTCAAAGTTCATCCTAATATTGTGTTGAAGATCTCAAAAAGTGTCCATTGCACAGGTTTCCCATTTTACCTCCTCTACGTATTAATTTTCACAGGAAATTTGTGCTCAGGTTTCCATTTTGCTAAGCTTGCACAGTAGTAAGGGATCCATATTTGCATGGTAACCTTGTTTTTCTCCTCTTCGGACTTGTAAATCTCTTTTCCTGTATCTATAGTATGATCACTGTTGTTTTCTTTAACCATTAAAGTCACAAACCTGTAAATAGCCTATCCTCTGTGTATGCGTTGCGCTACCTAGAGGCCCTGCTCAAACCAACTCTGTTTTCATTGCTTCCTTTGACCTCGGGGTTTGGATTTTCACTCAATTGCAGAGGGCCAAATTCATACTACCTCCTCACTATTTACATTCCAGAATACATGTACAAGCCTAAGGGTTTAATTCCTAAAAAGTCTAGCTTGGCTTACTAGCATTAGTCTATCTAAAGAGTCAGCCTTATCTATTTGAATCCCTATTCAAATCCTTCCTGGTCATTACCATCCCTTAAACTTCTTAAAAGCCCTCATTTTGAGCCATGGAGACTCCTCAATCGAGGAAGACACAGAAAGGTGGAAAGGTGGTCAGAATAGAACCGGTGGACATGCATCTTTTTGATACAAAACCCATAGCAAGAGAGGCCTTTCAAAGAGTAGGATGCCTCTCTTTTTGTCAGAACATGCAGAGAGGCCATCCATAGGTAGCAAGACAGTTTGCACTACAGTTTGATGGCAAGAAAACCAAGGTTTGTGATTTGGAGTTTGAGGTTACTGAAGCCCCTATCTCAGCAGCAGCAGGGATACCCATTACAGGTGAAAGGTGGTTCAAAGTCATGGCTTTGAGTTCAGCCTATGCAAAAGATATTTTTAAACCCGAATAACAAGCCAATGACTTGTCCAAAAGTATGCCAAGGAGTCAATTGATTGAACAATTTGACAAATTACTAAAGATCATACAGAGATATTTTACTTGTGAAGGGAGATTCAACACCTTGTACCAGTACCATATAAGGTTTTTGCTACATTTTACTGGTAAGGTTGAGATGAATGTTCCTTATTACTTGTTGAGGAGTATAGGTAAAATGTCAGACATGATACAGGCCAAATCTAAAGATGTGGATTCTAGCCTTTTCCACTCTGGATTAATCATAATGCTAGTCTTTGAGGAATTGGGTAAAAAAGAGATTTCATGGGAACATTTTGTGGTTACCTCTCATTTCAAGTTGGATCTAGCAGCAACTCCTCAATCACAGAAGGCAAGTCCTTTGTCACCCACCAATACTTCTAAAGCATGGACTAGTAGGAAGAGAAAGGGAAGAACCCCTATTCAAGTTCCAAAGATCAGCAAGTAGGTCATAGAGGCTAAGGAGGAAGTTTGTCCTTCTCCACACAAAGAGTTTTCACCACCTCCTCCACCAAGGTTATAAGAGGTGCTTTCTTCTACCAAAGTTGCATCCAAGAAAGGGAAGAATATCCTCTTTACCTCTTCTCCTCCAGAAGTTGAAATCAAAGGTAAAAGACCTTTCACAAGGTCATCAATTCCTAAGGAGGTTTTCAAAGAGCAGTCCTTACCTGAGCCCCTTATTCAAAAGAAGAAGGGTAAGAGCATTGAAAATCATATGGAGGAAAAATCAGAAACCCTTATTCAAAGGAAGAAGGGTAAAGGTAGTTCTTAGCCTACTGAAGGGAAACAAGAAACCCTTGTACAGAAGGGTAAGGATAAAGGTACTAAAAGACCTTTGGAGAGTAAAGATGAAACCTCTAAGAGAGACATTGAGAAGAATATTGAAAGAAAAGATGAAACCCCGGTGCTAAGAAAGAAGAATAAAAGTAAAGTCACCAAGGAACCTGATGAGGTAGAGAAGACACTTCCCATGTGTTATCGGACTAATCGGTAGGTGTGGACACTAACTGATCTCCCTAGATCCACCTGGATCTAGAACAAAATAGGACAGGACATGACTCTTTCCCTAAGTTTTGACCATTGAATTTACTAACCAAAGTTGGATAAGTGACATACCATTTAAATGCCGCTTCCTCTCACCATCACCATCCTAGCTCCGTTCCAACGCTCATACAATGATGATCATGTAAAAGAATGCAACCAACTAAAGTGATAGTAATAGTATAAACTCAATATAAACCTATGTATGTGACCAAGGAATCATACAATAAAACATAACAAGCTTTATAGGAAAGAATCATATTACTGTATCATATTAAATGTGAAAGAGAGATTACAACCATGGCCTTGATGTCATAAGGTCCCTTCCAACTGTCCTTCATTCCCCACACACTTTCACTCCAAGAATTCTGAGAGCAT
>ML802208.1:0-12207 GCA_009831015.1 Picea engelmannii | reverse complement strand
GGGGAATTTGTTAGGCCAAATGACATAACAAGCCACTCATACAACCCTTCATTTGCCTTAAAGGCTATTTTCCACTCATCACCTTCTCTCATCCTTATCTGGTGATATCCACTTTTCAAATATATCTTATAAAATAAATTTGCTCCACTTAAACAATCCATTAAGTCATCCATTCTTGGAAAAGAAAATCTATACCTGATGGTGATCTTGTTTATGGCTCTCGAGTATGTACACATTCTCCCTCCTCCATCCTTTGGACTCAACACAATTGGTACTGTGCATGGAATCAAGATTTCTTTGACACTTGAAACTCCTACAGAATCAAACATCTCCTGCTTAATGCATCAAAAAAATTGTTAGCATTTCCAAAAATATGTTTTATGACAAAAGTACAATTTTACATAAACTCAATCCACTTTTCATGCCTCTAATTCAACTTTTCCTGTCTCGTTATGAATTGTAAATATTGGTTATCACTGTACAAGATAAATTCCTTTGGAACAAGGTAGTGCCTCCATTTCTTCAAGTCTTGAATTATGGCATAAAAATATTTGTCATATGTGGAGTACTTTCTCTTAGTCTCATTCAGATTCTCACTGAAATATGCAACATGCCTATTATCTTGGCTCAAAACTTCTCTAATTGCAACTCCACTTGCATTACATCTCGCTTGAAATGTGTTTCCAAAATTTGGTAAGACTAGAATTGGTTGTTCTGTTGTATTATCCTTCAATATATTGAAAATCCTCTCGGCCTCCTATGTCCATTTAAAAGACTTGTGCCTCTTCTTCACTGTATCCATCATTGGTGCACAAATTCCACTGAAATTCCTGATGAACTTCCTATAGAAACTTGCTAATCCATGGAAGTTTCTCACTTCAAACATATTCCTTGGTGATGACCATTCTTTGATTGTTTTCACCTTCTCTGGATCCATCTTCAATTCATTTGAAGAGATCACAAAACCCAAGTAAATGAGTTCTGTATTCATAAAAGAGGACTTCTTTAGATTTATCAACAACTTCTCCTGCTGTAGTCTCCTAATTACTGATGTTAGATGTCTCAAATGCTCCTCTTTAGTCTTGCTAAAGACCAATATATCATCCAGATATACAACCACAAACTTGCCAATAAAATCTTTCAGTATTTCATTCATCAACCTCATAAAAGTACTTGGGTAATTTGTTAGGCCAACTGACATAACAAGCCACTCATACAACTCTTCATTTGTCTTAAAGGCTATTTTACACTCATCACCTTCTCTCATCCTTATCTGGTGATATCCACTTTTAAAATCTATCTTATAAAATAAATTTGCTCCACTTAAACAATCCATTAAGTCATCCATTCTTGGCAAAGGAAATCTATACCTGATGGTGATATTGCTTATGGATCTCGAGTCTATACACATTCTCCATCCTCGATCCTTCTTTGGACTCAACACAGTTGGTACTGCGCATGGAATCAAGATTTATTTGACAGAGTACAACTTCGAGCTCTCTTTTGATACTTGAAAAAAATTCATTCTCTGATACCACTTGATGGTATCATAATATCTCTTTTATGTCCCTCACCTGAAATCTACAGACAAAATCAATCTCTGATACCACTTGATGGTATCAGACTATGTCCTTTGTCTCCTCTCTCCTTTTCCTATTGTCTGCAAGCAAAACAATTCGGCTCTGATACCACTTGATGCAGACCCCCCTTCTCTCCTAAAGAGTTCATGACCTCCTGATCAAGGATATTAATATATTGATATGTATTATCTCTTTTAGTCCTTCAATGACCTTGGAATTCTTTACACAGGTCCCTTTTTCTCTCTATTTGCAGGTCCTATGGAACTCACAGTCCCCTTCCTTAGCACTTTTACAAAATCTGAGTTTCTAGGTACTGGCTCCTTTCCACTCGCCCCTCTCCTTCATGTGACCTTGGGCTATGGACTGGGGCTAAGCCTCCTAACACTTCACAACTTCAAGTTTCATATGCCTTGCGTGCAACTGGTCTCTTTCTATGTGAACTCTGAACCAGATCTATGGTTCATGCCCCCTCCGATAACTAATGGTGGTGATCTCTTCACGCTTCAGGACTTCATGATTTTGGGATTATTGACTCCTTGATACTCCGAATCCTTTGATCCGTGAATCCCCAAAATAACCCATAGTTAACAACCATGTAACTTTTCCCAAAACCAACGATTTGGGATGACCTCACTTCCTCTGAACAGATCTACGGTCCAGATGGAATTTGGGTTTCGTAACTTCGAAATATTTTCTTCCCTCACAAACAAAAACCTCTGAACATGTGAATTTCGAAGGACTTCGAGGTGTAACCTCACTGTGCCTTTTTGAGATCTAATGGTTGTTCGTGATCCCGGTTCCTTTCGAAGGGATCTCAACTGTCACATCGCAAATTTCAACATATTTCTCCCTTCCTATTGATTCTTGGTTGCTATCTCTCCTGAGATTTATTCTGACGCACTCCTTGCGAACTTATAATCTCTGATGAAATACAGACTTAGTGATTTCTTCAAAAGAAATCTCTTTACACACTCCTTGCGCTTTGCAGTCCTGTTCTCAACACTTAGTCGGTTCTTGGCCCTGTGCACTCCTTGCAACACTTGGCCTAAGCTTCTCGTTATATCTTTCGAGATTCACTTCTCTAACTCTTTGACTCCTTAGAGGGCTACTTCGACACTTAGTCGAACTTCGAATATGTGCACTCCTTGCAACAGATTCTTATGCAAGACTCAGCTTCTTGCAAGCAACTGTGCATGCCTTGCAACAATCTCTTTTCACTCCTTGCAAATGGAAAGTTTACGCTATCTCTTCTAATCTTCTGAGTCAAAACAGACTCTGCCACTCCTTGCTTCATATTCTCACGCAAGACTTATTTTCTTACGACGATTATGCACACCTTGTAGAAGTCCCTTTGCAATCCTTGCAAATGGAAGTTTCACGCTATCTCTTCTAAGCTTCTAAGTCGAACCAGACTCTGTCAGTGCACTCCTAACGGAATGTATGCACACCTTTCATGAAATCAATGAATAGAAACAATTGAAATATACTCAACAACATAACTCATTCATTCATGAAAGAAAAATAACAGGGAATTGTAAACATTAGCAACACCATGAATTGGATAAATTTTCCTCTGTTATATTCTTTCAAATAAAAATGGCTACAACTATGATAAAACAGAACTAAAAACCTAGCAACAACTAAATCACAACAATCTCCTACTAACTTGCAACAGCCTCATTTGGGCATACAAAACCTCTTTTTATCTTAGAGGGCTCCCAGGGTTCCCTTCGACTATTCGTCTACTCGACAAAAAAAACTAACTGCTACTTAATTTCCATTACATTAAAGTCTAGGAGTGAAACTCCCATATCTCTCGTGATCATTCAACTCCCAAGCGTTTGATCTTCTTCAGTTTTTCAATCATTCAAAAAAAGGATTTGCAGGAAACACCAACGTTTAATATTCCGAATGATTCAAAGGCGCGCTAAGGTGCTGAGTTGTCTCTCCATGTATGCTTGCTAACGATGATCCTGCATCAAAATCTTTATATCTTTCCATGTGAAATTCATTTATAAGTACTAAAACCCATTGAAATTACAACATCATACTTTCATATACGGTGCACAATAGTTCATAAGTTATATATGATTCCAGATTGATAATTAAATGCAAAACCCTTCATTTGCTTTCCGAATTAATTAGGAAGTGATTGAAAAGTATGTCATTTTTGGTGCCATTATCGTGGATCTGTCAAAAGTATAATAGTTTTTTGTTTTCATTTGGATTATCATTACAGTAGATTGAGTGATATGATTTCTTTACAACAAATTGTAGAAAATATTTCTAATATTTTCTATGCACAAAGTTAGGGATTAAAAAGGTAGATTCATAATTTCATCCAAAAACCCCGTAAAAATAACAGTGCAGGTCACTCTCAAGAGGGAAAGAAGCACAATCAACTGAACTATTTGACACCTACAACAAGTTCCCTTTCCAAAAAGTGACCCGAGTCCTTTTCTCAAGAAGATGAGACTATACAAGTTTCCATACAAACAAAAATTCCGTCTTCAAAAGATCTGATCAGTGAGAAGTACCATTTCGGGGATTTCATCTTTCCTAACTCTCCAAAATCACCTTCATAAGTAGAATAAAACCCTTAGAGGAATATGAGACACGAAATTTTCAAGGAAGAAACCTTTGCCTTCGGATTCCCAATTAGAGGATCAAATGAAGACACCAAAATGAAGAATATCCATCATTCATCCCTGCCAAATTTTCATGGTCTATCCAAATAATATCCTGACACCTTCCTCTTTGAATTCAATGTGCTTTGCAGAAGTTATGATTACATGTTACATTCCAAAAAATTGAAACTTTATGCTGCCACACTCAAGAACACTGTACTATGTTGGTTCATGGGCCTTGGTAAGGACAACATCCACATAGGGGATCAACTGACGCAAAAATTACTCAAGAAGTACCAAGATTATTGTAAAGACAAAGAAAGGAGGAAGGAAGTATTTATAATGATACAACATGAAAATGAGAGGCTTGAGGATTATGTCGAAAGATTCAACTATAATTTGTAGAGGGAAATGCAAGATATTTGACTCCCGAGAAATGATATGTCTTATTCTTGAGAGGAATATAATATGATTTCATTGAAATTATCAACCTAATGGGTGGAGGAGATATATCCTATAAATATCATGATGTCATTGTGGAGCTTTGTCACAAATACTCTAGAGGTAATTCAAAAACAGGAAAGGGATCAAGAGATGTATTGACAAGGAATGACATGACTAGTAGTAATGGAGTTACAAGAATATAAATTGGGAATATGTTAGAGTATTTCAAGACTAATATACCCAGTTCCTTAAGATACCAGTTGAACACACTACAAAAAAATAAGAGGAGGGACGAGGCCGAGCTAAATTTGACTATATTTTCCCCAAAATGCAGAAGGAAATATCCACTAAGAGAATGTCCATTGGACGAAATTGAGGTTTGTGGAATATGTAGTGAAGCACCATGCTACCAACAACTATATATCCTTGCCAAGATTGAATGTTTTCTACCAGAAAGTGGAGGGACCGAAGAAAGTATGCTTTGTTTCTCAGAAATGACCATGGAAACCCAAACCTCAAGGTCTGGTTCAAGACCAATCTCAATATTTTAATTCATTTTGGAATAACCCTTCCATGTAATATACTTATCAACCATGGTGTTTTCTATCACAACCATGGATGGATCCTCCTCCTCCAAGCCAGTTCTTGCAGAAAGGGTGGAGAAATGCCACTTTAGGAATCCCTCAATAGGCCATAACACAACCACCCATGCAACTTATTCCCCCTCCACATATGCAGGTATCCACATCATCCCTTCCTCTAGAAAAATTACCTACACAACCTGTTCCTAACCCTAGTAATGGGAGGCCATCCTAACAAACAAAAGCTGTCAGACTTGCCACCTACCCTACCTATTCCATCTCTTCCCTAGACTTCCATGATATTCATCTTTGATCTGGGAAGATAGTAGCTAAAGACCAACCTCCTATTCATATTGATTATTTGAATGAGGATGTCCAGAATGAAGAACCAGAATAGGAAAAATCTCACGAACCTTTGAGAGCCAACTACACCCACCCTGAACCCAAAAACCCACCTTATCCAGAAAGATTAAACTAAGATAAACCTGCTACTCAACCCGAGTATGAATTCTTGAGGGAAATCAAGAATGTGTGGGTTAAAATACCTCTGTTCCAAGCCACCAAAGACATGCCTATCTATTTAAAAGTAGTGTGAGAACTTTATTTAAAGAAACTTGATAGAAAAATGATTGATACATAAATTGTCCATGTTATGGGTAAGCTATCAAACTTAATGATGGGGGGAGTTCTCACAACCAAATAATCTGACCTTGGTATCACAATAGTTAATGTGTAGATTAATAATACACTCATTACCAACACATTAATTGACCTTGGTGTTGCCATTAATGTTATGACATGTGATACCATGGAAGCCTTGGGACTCATTGGTCTTAGGAAAACCCCAACTATACTCCAACTTGATGATAAATCAACTATAAAACCATAGGGAATCTTGGAAGATATAGTGATATCTATAGACTCATGGGAATATCCCTCTGAATTTATGATCCTACAACCCAAATATTCTCTAGGAGGGTATACTTTAATCCTAGGAAGGCCATGGTTGGCCACTTATTATTCTTACATCAGTTGTAGGTATGGAAACATGACCATTTACCATGAGACCTATACAAAATAATTAACCCTGTATCCTCTTGCCAAAACCAACACAGATTTTGAAACACCCTTCTGGGCCGAGGGAGACGATAGTGATGAAGAAGGAGAAGCTCATCAAGTCCTCTCTATATATTAGTACCTAGGCATCAAAGAGAAAATTGAGGACGATGAAATCAATGATTTTATAGCCTTTTCTTCTCCCTCATCCAACTCACATTTTCTTGACCATGTTATACATCCATAAACACATGCTTCTCTATCCTCGACAAGTACTTCACCTTTAGAAGATGATTCCTCGGCTAAAGAAGACCAAGGGTCCACCACAAAAACTATATAAATCATTTACGAAAGGACTTTGAACATAAATTGGGGGCTGATTGAACAACAAAGAGAGGGCCCAGTGAAAGTGATGCAAAAGCACAATATTGCCTTTGCCCGGTATTACTATGACATGAAGGGAATCCCTCCTGACTTGTGCACACACCATATATACATTAAGGAAATATCTAGACCCATCCTCTAGCCCCAACTCCAGATGAATCCAACACCGAGGGATATAGTAAAGGAAGAATTGCATAAATTGCTCGCAACCAACTTTATATATCCAATTTATGACAGCCAATGGGTCTCCCCTCTTGTCATTTTACCAAAGAATAATGGTCAACGGAGGGTTTGTGTGCATTATCAGGAACTCAACAAGGCAACACATAAGGGCAATTTTTTTCTTCTATTCATTGACCAGGTCCTGTATACGTTGGAAGGAAAGACATAGATTTCTTTCATTGTTGGATTTAGTGGGTACGCGTAGATCCAAATCTCGTATGAGGATCAAGACAAGACACCAATTACTAGTCCACATGGTACATTCTCCTATCGTGTTCTACAATTAGGGTTATTTAATGGTCCTACCACCTTTCAAAGAGCTATAATTTATATATTTTCTGATTTAATTCATGATTGGGTAGAAATTTATATGGATGAATTTACGACATATGGTGGAAAATTTGATGAGGCATTATAGAATTTAGAGAAAACATTAATAAGGTGAAATGAATATAATGTTTCCCTTAGTAATATGATATGTGTAATGATGTTGAGTAATGGCATTGTATTAGGACACCGTATCTTGTCTAAAGGCATCCAAGTGGATCCGACAAAAATCAAGGTAATAATAAACTTGCCAACACTGCGTTTGCAAAAAGAGCTACGAAGTTTCTTAGGACATGTTGGTTACTACCGCCACTTTATTGATTTTTTTTCAAAAATTTCTCAATCATTGTTTTATTTTCTTAACAAAAATGTTGAGTTTTTATGGACATTAAATTGCTAGCATGCATTTGAAGGACTAAAATCCAAGGTGTGTGAGGATCTTATTTTGAGAGGGCCCAATTTGTCCCTCCCATTTCATATCACTACAGATGCATTAGACACTACCATTGGAGATGTTCTGGGGCAACTAGATGGAAATGATCCATACACAGTCTACTATGTCAACAAAAATCTCTTGTATGCAAAACTAAATTACACAGTAATAGAGAAAGAATTCCTTGCGGTAATACATGCAATTTATAAGTTTCGATATTACATCACATGATATCCAGTAGTATTACACATTGACCATGCTTCCATAAAATACTTAATGAACAAACCTATTACTAATGGCGGGGTAACTAGGTGGTTATTGTCATTACATGAATATGATATAACCATATTGAATAAACTAGGGAAGGATAATGTAGTGGCTAATTTTATTTCAAGACTCACATCTAACGAGAATGAGCCACCTATAAAAGATTCTTTCCCTGATGAGAACCTATTTGTGGTTTCTACTAACTCTTCTTGGTTCATAGATATCACTAATTATTTGGCTGTAGGTATGTTTCCACATCATTTATCTCCAAAGGAGAAGAAAAATATCATTAGACAAAGTTGAATATTCTCATGGATCAACAATTGTCTCTTCTACACATGATTATATCTCATCATCAAGAGATTCATGTGAAAAGACAAGATCTACAAGATCTTGAAATATTTCCATGATGGTCCATGTGGGGGCCACTTTGCAGACAAGAGGAATGTGTACAAGGTAATTCATCAAGGGTACTATTGGCCCACTATATTCAAGGATGCCAAGGAATATGTAAAGAGATGTGATAGTTTCCAACGCATTGAAAGACTGGTGCAATCAGACGAGATGCCATTGCATCCATATTTGGTATTGGAAAACTTTGATAAATGGGCCCTAGATTTTTTGGGACCAAACAATCCTATTGTTAAAACTCAGAAATTTCTTTGAGTTGTATCAAAGAAACCCCCGAGGTAATTGTTTCAACCAACTTTATATTGTATTATGACCTATACAATCAGAGAGGGATCTCTTAGATGTCTAATGACTGGTAATAACTCAAGGGTTTCATCAATAAAGGAAAAGAGGTCAAATTATGCAATAGGAAAAGTTTGTTTTTATTTTAAAACGATTGGTAGAACAAACAAGGAAATGGTACCATTGGGAAATGGAGTCAAGGCTTGAATTTCAATGTCTTTACAGTCGATAGTTGGTTGGTTTCTTCCTACATATTTAAGGCAAAATAGGTGCTATTATCAACAAATAAATGATGTGAGATGAGATATGGAAAAGGAGAAAAAATACCACTACACTACATGCATCAATCAATGGATGAATCTTTAGTGCATCTTTAGAAGAAAGGACACAAAGATTAGTTACTAAACAGAGCATCAAATGAAGATGAATTATTTAAAAATAACCATTTACACATAACAAGCATCATCAGTGTGAAAGGAGAATCAAACATGGATGAATTCTTACCACTTACTGGAAGAAAACACTAGCATAAAAACACAATCATGGAAATGATATACAAGAAACACATAGTGAACATAAACACTGCGATGAATCTCAAATTTCAGAAAAATAAACTTCTGCATTAACTTCAAAGAAATAAATAAGTCTTCCCCCATCCCATTCCAATCATCTTCCCCTCTTAATATGAAATTACATCAATCATATCTCTAGGAGGTCGAATCATACTCCATGCATTGGATTCTATGCCTTAGAGACATGTGGCAAACAAAAAATCCAACTAACCCTTGATTCCTGGAGATGAATCTTAGGTACAAGTGGAGATGAATCTTAGGTACAAGTGTCCATTGGTATCTAACTACTCTCTGAGAACCCATTTGAACCTCCTCAGATAGGTGGTAGCCCTCCTATAGCTCGGATTTGTCAGACTGTTAGAGTTTGCAACACAATTTTAGGATTCACTGCAAACTTCCCTATAGGTGACGATTTCCACTTTTCTCCAAAAAGCCAAACTGGGTTAGGCTGATTTTTGGTCAGAAAGTCAATGATATTACTATTCATCTCCAATTTGTTTTTCAAAAGAACCCAGTTCGAAATTTAAAATTTATGATGAAAGTATGATTTTCTGTGTACTAGGTGATTTTGCAGTGCATAGTGAGTTTTGCAGTGCACAGTGAGTTTTGCAGTGCACAATGAGTTTTGCAGCGTGCAAGGAGTTTTGCAACACACAGTGAGTTTTGCAGCGCACCATTTCAAATGGAAATGAAAATAAGAAATTATAAAGATTCCTTTTGAAACCGACCCTTGGAGATGTTGGATGATGCGAGGCGCTAAAAAACATATTGGTGCTAACATCCATGACTTTGCAAAATTTGGACAAACCTCCAACTCTAGCTATGAAAATCATGGTGCTAACAATTGGCTCCAATGGGGATGCTATCCTCCCAGTGAGGTAACAAAGAAAAATATACCAAGTGCCTAATCCATTGGGATGATTCCAAACCATTAAACCTTTCAACATGTAACCTGAGACCTTCTCTTGTACCTTTTTCAAACCTGTGAGATGCAACCATCCCAAATTGAAAACTAAAAATATGCACTGTTGCAAATTGAAAATAAAAAGCTAAATACTCTAGTGCAATCTGAATGCACACACTGCTAAAAATTTAAACTCAAAAATGCTGAAAGAGATGCTCGCCATGTTGAGCTTATTCACACTCCTACCTACTCTAAGATGTAAGAAAATTTGTTGAATCAAGTAATTCAAAAGTTCCAATGGAGCCAATCCAACAGTTGTTCGAATAACTGGATCCTTTGATCATGCTTCAACAAAAAGTAAACTAAACAATGTAATGGTAAGAGAAACTCACAATACCCTTTGTTTCCATAGTAGAAAAATAGCTGAAAATTTTGGTAGAAAAAACTTTCCATATACTTAGCTACAAGATAATAGAAGATGTGCTCTGTTAGATGAATTTCAAGATATCCTTCAATTTGATCTTCATATGTTCTTTCTTTTCCATCGTATGGTTTCAACTGTGAGTCATCAAACCTTGCTTTATACTCAAAGGATTCCTCAATATTGACAACTGAGGGCAACACTACCTCCTCTTGTCTTGGCTACAAAAGGATTTCAAAAGACTGACTCTGATATTGGACATCTTGGGACTGAATTTGAAACTCTAAAACCTCAATATCTTTCTAAAAATCTTTGGCAATCTCTTGTAAAAAGAGGATCTTGGCTTCTGAGCTACATTTGCATGACCTTGAGTAAGAAGACAAAAATGCAGGAAAGTTTTCTTCCACTTCCTCATCGGTGTATGTATCATTCCATTCTTTAAAACCTTGAATGAAAGTGAGTATGCTACTAACTCTTCTTTTTCCATCCATGTTTCCAAAAATACAACCCAAAAATTAGTAATTGTTCTAATAGATCTACCAGGAAAGCCTTCATCCCAACCTTTACACTTTCCTTGGAACGAATTAGAAAACAGTCTAAGGAAAACATCTTCTTGTTTGACTCTAAGAAGCTCAGTGAAGTCATGAAAATTTGATATATGCTTCAAAGTCAAACTCAAATCATCTCCACTAAATTTCAGACTGTTAGGAACCAAATACCAATATAGCATAGAAAAACCTCAGAATAAGTACTCAATGCCTTGAAAAAGGGATAAATTCAAATAATAAGCCTCTTCAAGGGGGCAACCTCCTTATTCCCACATAAATGTAAAATTCCAAGATGATTCCAAATGAAAATGTCTCCTTGGTATATATAGGAGACTAGGTGGTATAATTACAATTAATGGAATAAAGTCAACATAAATAAAATAACATTACTAATGTAATATGCCCCAATTAAGGGGTAATGAGCCAATATTAGAGCTTAACATGCCCCTCCCATTGAGACAAGTGTTGTCTGCAACACTTTAGTAACTCTGGATGCTTCTGGATAAAATAATAATCTTCCCAAGTGGAATCTTCAGCTGATAGTTTCCTCCATTTAATGAGATACTCTGAAATGGATCTATTCCTCAGCTGGAGAACTCTTGTGTCAATGATGGCTTCAGGCTCCAATATGATTTTTCCTTCCTTGTCAAGTTATGGCAATATAGTTTGAACTGGGATCTTGTTGCCTATAACCTTCTTTAAGCATGAAACATGGAAAACTGGGTGTACTCGTGAAAATGCATGAAACTCCAATTTGTATTCCATAGTACCAATATTTTGCAACACCTTATAAGGGCCATAGTACTTTGGTGATAATTTATTATCCTTTTTGGCTTGCTTGAGGGACATCTGTTTGTATGGTTGTAGTCTTAAAAACACCCAATCCCTTAATTCAAAACTTCTTTCACTATGATGTTGATCTGCTTGTTGTTTCACACGATTTTGTGCCATGGTCAGGTTGTCCTTTAAGATTTCGAGAACTTGTTGTTGATGCTTGATGTGATATTCCACTGCTTGAACCTTAGATTTTTGTTTTAGAGAAGACGTGATGGAAGGAGGGTGGTATCCATAGAGTTCCATAAATGGTGTCATTTTTGTTGCAGTATGAAAGGAAGTGTTATACCACCATTCTGCCAAGGGTAACCATT
>ML802207.1:253404-265433 GCA_009831015.1 Picea engelmannii | reverse complement strand
CATTTCCTCTTTCATGTCTTGCTCCCACTTCCTTTTGGTGTCTACCTGCATTGCCTCTTCATAACATTCTGGTTCACCAGAATCAATCAACAATAAATAATACAATGAAGGAGAGTATCGTTCAGGGGGTATACTTAACCTGGCAGATTTTCTAACAACACTTGCAGGTGTTTGAGGTACCTGCTGCTCCTGTTGTTGTACATTTTGATTTTTTGATTCCTTTGGAATTTCTTTTTTAGTGATCTCATCAAGCACTGTGTATTCTTGTTTTTCTTCTTCCTATTTCTTTCCCTGCAACTGATCTTTGTACATGACCTTCTCATTGAATATGACATCTCTAATCCTAATGATTTTGTTATTTTCATAATCCCATAAGTGATAAGAAAAATCATTAACACCATATCCAATAAAGGCACACTTCTTGTATTTAGACTCAAGCTTTGTTCTATTTTCTTTATCAATATGGGCAAATGCTTCACAACCAAAAGTTTTCAAAAAGAATAGTTTACCTTTTTTCCTGTCCATTCCTCCTTTGGACTTCTACCATCCAAAGAGCTTGAAGGTTCTCTATTTCTTAAGTAAACAACAATATCTACAACATCTACCCAGAACTGTAAGGGCAAACCAACATGCAATCTCATACTCCTTGCACGCTCCATGATTTTCCTATTCATCCTTTCTGACACACCATTTTCTTGTGGTGTTCTTGGAACTGTCTTCTCTCTACGAATCCCATGGTATGAACAGTAATCATCAAACTCCTTGTTGCAATATTCACCTCCATTATCTGATCTGAGACACTTCAAATTTTTTCCCGTCTCATTCTCAACCAAAGATTTCCATTTCTTAAAAGTATCATAAACATCAGATTTTTGTCGAATGCAATAAACCCAAGTTTTTCTAGTTGCATCATCAATAAAAGTAATATAATAATGAGAGCCACCAAGAGATGATACTTGATCTGGTCCCCATACATTTGTATGCACACGCTCTAACTTTTCACTCTTCTTTTCTTTTCCGACTCTGAGAAATTTGACTCTCTTATGTTTTCCATAAACACAATGCTCACAGAAGTCCAAATCAATTTGTTTAAGATCTCGCAACAAATTTCTTTTGTGAAGTATCTGCATCCCCTTCTCACTCATGTGTCCAACCCTATGATGCCACAGTGTTGTATCCACTCCTGTAGAAGCTAAAGAGATAGAAGAGTCAGTATTACCAGTAAATAAATACAATGTACCTACCTTCTCTCCTTTCGCTATCACCAATGATCCTTTGATGACCTTCCATGTCTTATCTGTAAATATGGATATACAACCTTCGCTTGCCAACTGCCCTGTTGAAATTAGATTTTTCCTTAAATATAAAACATGTCTTACCTCTTTCAACAACCATTGGTTTCCATTGCATTGCTTTATTTTTACCTTTCCCATTCCAACAATTTTGCATGGTGCATCGTCACCCAAATGAACCTGTCCAAAATCACCTTGAAAATAATCTAGAAAATATTTCCTATGGGGTGTGGCATGAAATGAAGCCCCTGAATCTACTACCCAAGACTCGGAAATATTATCTACAGAAAGAATCAAAGCATCTTGTAACACATCACCAGTTACATTTGCTTCCTGATTTCTCTCCTGATGTCCATCTCTTTGTTTCTTTGGAGCTTTGCAGTCTTTCTTTAGATGCCCTTTCTTCCCACAATTCCAACACTCTATCTTTCCAAGTCTGGATTTGGATCTGTCCTTCCTAGAATTCCCACGGTTCCTGAAACCCTTTTCTCTATCCTTTTGTCTTCCCCTGATCTCCATGTTCAACACATTTCTTGATGTCTCACCTGTTCTTTTCCATCGCATTTCCTCACTAAGGATAACACTAACAACATCATAAAATTTTAAAGTATTTGAACCAAAGATAGAGTTACTTACAGCCATGACAAAGCCGTTCCATCTTTCTGGCAATGAGCACAAGATTCGAAGAGCCCTTACCTCATCATCAAAGTCCACTTTTATAGAACTTAGTTGATTAGTAACAATATTAAAATCATTTAAATGATCTGCAACAAAACCACCTTCCGACATCTTCATATTAAATAATCTCTTCATTAGAAATACCTTATTGGACACCGAGGGTTTTTCATACAATTTGGCCAATGCGTCCATGAAACGCTTCGTTGTCTTTTCTTTGGAAATATTGAAAGCCACCGATGCTTCCAGGCTCAGCCGTATCATTCCTAGAGTCTTTCTGTCAAGAATCTCCCATTCTTCGTCCTTCGTAGCCACCAGCTTCTTTGTTATTCCACCCAATGGTAGGAATAGATCCTTCTGATATAAATAGTCTTCCATCTACATCTTCCATAACTGGTAGTTTTGGATGTTAAATTTCTCGACCCTAAACTTTCCATCTTCCGACATTGCTCCCACTCGAACGAGGAACCCTCTTTTCCTGCGAATTACCTTTCGCTCTGATACCAGTTGTTAGAAAAACAAGACCGTGGAGCAATAAAATAAAACAAATGCAGAAACAAAACACAGAAGATACACAATACAATAGAGACATAGATTTACGTGGTTCACTTAGTGTGGGCTACGTCCACCAGAGAAATTGCTAGGTCCTTCCTTTATTATTATCCATCATATGAAGGGATACAACCTAGAAAAAACCCGATGTAACTTCCTCTTGTTTCTCTCACAGTCTCCTATCTCAGAATACAATATTCACCATCAAACATAGTCGCAATACGTTTCCCTCATAAAAGAGGGTTGCTTTCTAGGGCAAAAACCCTAACATAATTTCTACCATTAGATCTGCGACCTTATAATGAACGGTCCAGATTTACAATGAAATTACAATATACATTTACAAGGAAATTTTTTCTTCGGGGTCTTTGCTCTCGAACCCCCGCTGGGGGCCTGCTTGCCCCCGGACCCTATAGAGGGGGTACCCACCCTATGCACTCCCCCACGTGGAAGAGTGTACATACTTCTAGGGTGTAAATACTTCATGGGGTATAAACACGGCTGAAAGTAAAATACCTCTGAATTAGGAAGATAATCAGGCTCCACAACCAACACGTGGTCCATCTCATGTACTATTCATCATAGTTTCCCACAAGGTAATATTGCTCCTTGACCGCATCCATAAAAAAATCCCAAGTGGGCTCGGCCCCAAATATTCTAGACTCCTTTGTGGAATTTTTCTCCTAGTAAGTTTCCCACCAACGTTTGACATGGGGGAGAGCCTTAAGGAGCGCAAAGGTGATATTTTCTCTATCAAAAAAATTGTGAACAGAGAAATAACCTTCTAGCAAATTTAACCATTTTTCCAAAGCATCTGCATAGATCTGACCTTCAAATATGAGAATATCGATATTAACGTGTACCTTGAATGAGGAAGCATATCCAAAGAGACCGCTTGACGAAGACGTGCATGTTATTGTCGACAATCATTGAAGGATTTGGGAAACATTCTCCAACATTTTATTCCTCTGTTGCGCGAGAAATTACGTGAGCAATGGATTAATGGGATATTCTTCTCCCTCATCTCTCTTCTCTTCCTCCATGAGAGGTTGCTTGGGCTGGCGAGAGCGGTTGTCCTCAAGAGAAACTAGCTCGATACCCAACTCTCTATACCGTAACTTTGTTAGGGACATGCACCAAGAAATGAAAAGGAGTAGCCTTATATGATACCACTGATCCATATTATTTTGAGAATAAAATAAAGGAGAAAATATAATAAATAAATACACAGATATATTTCCAGATACATAAAGAAATAACAATGCACAATTTTTATTAAAGACAAAACTGTACATAAACTGTAAAAATCCAGGGTGAATGAATCACTATAATGGTGGTATCTTATCTTTGAGAAGAGATGTGATGGATACACTCATTCAAAAGAAGATGATGATGTTTAAAACGAGCCTCTAGAGGCCTTTTTAACATAAATAAAATCCAAAACCCTAACACTGGAAGATGAAACGCCAAAAGGTTCGCGAGCCTCGATGTGGGTAGTTGATATGTCAAATTCCCAAGGGCGTAATATTTTCATATGATCTCCATTTAAGGTGCACGATATCTCATTGGAAAGTTCTATTTGAGGAATACACATTTTTCCATCACACTCTGGCCAAAGCATACAATGTGACTATGGTGGGCCCAAAAAACATTTTTTAGGGCCTCAAAACGACCTCGAAAGTTTAGGACTTGAAAAGATGTAGAAAAACTGCCAATGTGGAAACCCTTGTTTTGAGCCAGTGGAATAGGTGGGTGGCCATTGATTTCCACCTAGATCAGGTGGAAACCCCTGTTTTAAGCCAACGAAATAGGTGGGTGGCTATCAATTTCCGCCTAGAGCATAGCTAATGCACTTCATGGCATTGAATGGAGATAGATCAATAGTGTGAGTTACAACTTTTTTGAACTACCCATATCGATAGTTCCTAGCCTTAATATACATGAGAGAATACCTTAGGATTAGATATTTTGGTATCAGACTACCTCCCCCATTAAACACCCATATAATGATCATTAGGTCCTCCTCTGATCCGTATTTATGAGCGGAATGAAATAAATAACATATTGAATACAATAACATAAAGATACAGAGAACAACAATAGATATCCAATGAACAATAACTTCTATTGAATAAATAAAATAGGTTGAAACTGTAAAACTGTAGAATTGAAAACAACTTTCTCGAATGGTGGTAGTTATCTCTAAGAAGAGATGTGGCTGCTATGCACATCCGTCTGAGTAGAATGATTCCAATGAGGCTTTATAGGCATTTTTAACATTACTCATGAATGCCAAAACCCTAGACATCCAAAAACCTAACCCTAGGAGATGAAACACCAAAATTTATGTGGGCCCCGATGGGTAAGTTGGTACCTCAACTTCCCGGGGATGTAAATTTTGCATACGACCTCTGGTTTATGAGCCTGGTAGCCTGTTGGAAAGGTCTTTTCGAGAAATAAACATTATTCCATCAAACTGTGACTCTGTATACAGTTTGACTATGGCAAGCCAAAAAAACACTGTTTAGGGCCCCAAAACAACCCTAGAAGTACAAAAAGATGTACTAACATGAAAAATTCCAAAATAAGGCATTTGGATTAGGTGGGAAGCCACCAATCTCCACCTGGAAGTTGTGTAGGGCTTCAAACAACCCCAAAAGTGTAGAACCCACAATTACAAAGAATTACAGAAGAAAGTGCCGAACTAAAAGTATCAAAAGGAGCTAATTGGAATAGATGGGTGGCCACCAATATCCACTTGGATCATTCCTCTACCCTTAAGAAGTAGTGGTATCCATTGCATTGAGTCCCCCCATAAGGTGAGGAAATTTCTACTGCATTTGGCCCTAGGTGAGCCATTTTCCTTGGTGTAGGAGCTGCCCATCCTTGACAACCAAATAAAGCTGGATCCTCTGCTGGTGAGTGCCCTTGACCTGTGTGTCCACTATCTGATCAATGGATTCTTGTTCCATGCAGTCAGGGTCGAGCTCTGTTTGTGTCAATTGTTCTGTGATCTCCGAGGTGTCCAATAATGGTGGAAAATATGGCCAAAGGAGGTCCACATTGAACACTGGGCGCAAGCCAAGGAAGGGGGGAGTGTTGAGCTCAAAAGAATTATTTCCCACAACTTTGGTGATAGTGTAAGGCCCATAGAAAAGTGGATGGATCTCCCAATGGGGTCCCACAAGGAGTTCTTTATGCAAATGTAACCAGGCCTTGTCTCCCACCTGAAACTTGTGCGGTACCCAGTGTTGATCATGGTACTTCTTGTACTTAGCATTGGCTTTTTGCAAAATCTCATGGAATTGTTGGCGGATGTGTTGAAAACGCTCAATTAATCTGGTGGATTTTTTGACCTCATACTGAACATGGGAAGATTCTATACATGTGGTTGCAAGAGGCAATGCAACATCAATGGGACCCAAGGGTTGGAATCCCAACCCCACCTAAAATGGGATATGACCAGTGGAGCTATGGAGAGCCCTGTTGTAGCTTTGTTGAACATAGGTAAGAACCTCATCCCATGTACGCGGATTCTTAGATTTATACATGTGCAGGATGTGCACAATCATCCGATTGACGACCTCTGTCTGGCCATTGGTTTGATGGTGGAAGGCAGTGAATTTAGTGAGCTTGGTGTCTAACAGTGACCAGAGACTAAAAAAAAATGTGTTGAGGAACCTTATATCTCGATCGGAGATGATGGCATGTGGTATCCCAAAATGGACCCACACTTGTTCGAATAATATCTTGGCATTATTTTCCGCTGTGACACACTTCTTGCAGGCTGTGAGAATGACCATCTTTGAAAACTGATCAACCACCACAAATACACAATCATTGCCTTGCTTGGTGGATGGAAGACCATACATGTAATCCATCGAGATGGATCCCCAAGTCCTCTCAGGAGTAGGAATAGGGGTGTATAAGCCTTGATTCTTGATGGATGGCTTGGAAATGGCACACAAAGTGAAATATCTGATATACTTGTTGACGTCCCGCCGAAGTTTTGCCCACTAAAAAAGTTTTTGTAGAACGACCACAATTTTCTCCATGCCAAAATGTCTTTCCATCTAACTGTAGTGAGCCTCCAAAATCAGCTTTGCACACTCGCTTGTTGGAACAAAGAGGTGTCCCATATGGCATAATAATCCGTCCTAAATGTGAAAATCAGTGACATCCGTGCCTGTACCCAAGAGCTGATAGGTGGTGGCAAAGTTAGGATCTTGCTGATAAATTTTGGGCCACTCAGATGCCTCATGCCCACAGGAATGGAGCACGGTGGTGAGTGAAACCACGAGAGCTCGACTGAGGTAGTCATCGACACGATTTGTGCTCCATGTCTTATACTTGATGTTGAGATGGAACTGCTGCAGGTATGTGGAATACTTCTGATGGCGGTCGTTCTGCAACTTCCCTTGTGTCTGTATGAACTACAAAGGCTTGTGATCAGTGTGGATGATTGTCTCCTTTCCCAGAATGTAATGTTTCCATTGACGACAGGCTTGTACAATGGATTACATTTCCTTGTCATAAGTGGGGTATTTCCGGACAATATCTAAGAGTGTCTCACTATGGTATGCTACCAGATGACTGTGATAAGTGAGAATTGCACCTACAACATAGTCAGATGCATCAATCTCAATCTAAAACAGTTGTTGTTGATTGGGTAAGAAGAGTATTGGAGTTGAGCATAAATGATGCTTCAAATCATCAAATTCTCGTTGTTGTGTCTTACCCCACACACACATTTCCTTTCCACTACCCTTGGTCACTTGGCTGAGGGCCCATACAATATGGGAGAATCCCAACACGAACCGTTGATACAAGTTGTCAAGTCCCAAGAATCTCTGAAGCTCGATTAGTGTGGTCGGGGTTGGAAAGTCATGAATGAATTGGATCTTAGCTATATCCACATGTACCCCATGTTAATAAACGATGTATCCCAAGTATTGGACCTTGTTCATGCCAAAGGAGCATTTTTCCAAGTTGGCATATAGCTTGTGTTTCCGCAAAGTGCTAAAAACCTGTTGAATATGTTGCATGTGCTCCTCCCAAGTTCTGCTGAAGATGAGGATGTCATCCAGATATACCACCACAAAAGAGTTGGTGAAGGGTCTCAATACATCATCTATCAACCTCATGAAAGTTGTTGGTACATTTTCTAGGCCAAAGGGCATGACTCTCCATTTGAAGAGACCTTCTTTAGATTTGAAATTTGTCTTCGATACATCAGTCGGTTCAATGGGAACCTGGTGGTAGCCAGACTTTAGGTCAATCTTACTGAAGAACTTGGCCCCCTTGAGTTGGTCAAGAAGGTCATCAATTCAGGGAATTGGGTACTGGTTCCTGACTGTGATTTTATTTAATGCTCTGTAATCAATGTAGAGCCGTCAGGTCCTGTCTTTATTCTGTACCAGTACAATCAAGCTTCCACAAGGGGAGGATGTGGGTCTAATATTCCCCTTTTGAACCATCTCTTGGATCCGACACTTTATTTCGTCATTTTCCATCAACGAGTGATGATAAACTGGTCCATTAGGAAGAGGTGCATCGGGGGTTAGATCAATTGGATGCTTGACTTGGCAGTGCGTCGGTACCCTGGTGGGTGAGGAGAATGTGTCTCTATAATCTTCCATGATTCCATCCACTTGCTTTTTCTACAAAGAGAGGCTCTGTGTAGAGGTCATAGATGTGGTGGCGACCTTCTACTTATTGTGAGCATGAATCACAAAGAAGATGAACTTCCTAGTCTGTGAAATGACCCTACTCCATTTCTTAACAGAGATTAAAGAAATAGCGGTAGGTGGAGCTAACTTTGGTATCGTGTAAAATTGTTTACCCAAAGTAATAACAACACTGCGGGGTCTAGAATTATACACAACATGCCACTTCCACAAATATGGTTGTCCTAAAAGAACATCAAAAACTTCAAGGGGAGAAATATCACACAATACCTCATCTTTGAAGGGATTGATGTCGTAGGGAAGACGACACTATTGGCTAATGCAAAGATCTCTTCCTTGGCGAAGCCAACCGATGGTGTAGGGATGTAGGTGCGGTGTCATTGGAAGGTCCAACCGCTTGACGACCTCTGTTGATATCAAGTTATTTTGAATACCGCTATCGACAATGAAATGAAGCAGAGCCCCTTTTACCCACATCTATGAGTGAAAGAGGCGTTCCCCTTTCTATGGTTCTTCTAGTTCGCTTGGTTGGACTTTGGTGGTAGCGACAATGGCACTGGGTTCGACATCGATAATCCGCTTCCCTCCTTCTGGATTTGATTCAGAGTCAGAATATTCCTTTGACTCAGAATGTTTCAACTCGATCACCCGTGACTTCTTGGAGTGACATTCTTCGATGTTGTGCCAAGGGATTTTATGGTATTCACACCACTTTCCCGTGTCCTTCGAATTCTCATTACCCTTCATGTGTTGCAGCTTGGACTGTTTGTCCTGAGAGTGAGAATCTTTTCTCTGTCCCTTGTTTTGTGGGTTGGGGTTTCCTTTTCCATGCTTCGATTGTGAGGAGGTTGTAAATCCAAAATCTCTCCTCTTTTTCTTAAATGTCTGCTCGATCTTGACAACATATCTATAAACTATACCCAATGATGCGATGGCCAGAAAATTCATTTATGTTTGAATGTATCTATGCAGATAACCATGGTATTTGAGCACCAGAGCTCATTCATATTATTTTATACCCAATTTGGTGTAGAGGGTATGAAAAATATTGGTGAAATATGGTATTGTATGGTCCCTTTCTAGACGCAGTGTGGTCCATCTTGTGTATTGGTCCTCATAGCTTCCAACATGGTAGTATTGTTCTTTAATGACATCCCTAAAGGAATCCCATGTGGGGGCCACTGAAAATATTGTAGATTCCTTTATGGCCCTTTTCTCATAGTAAGTATCCCACCAATCCTTAGCATGGGGGACGACCTTGAGGAGTGCAAAAGTAATATTTTCCCTATCAAAAAAATTGTGGACCAAAAAATACGCTTCGAGAAGATTCAACCATTTATCTATAGGATCCACATCTATCAGTCTTTCAAATAATGGAATATCAAAATTTACTTGTACTTTGAAAGGGGTTGCATGGTCGCTTGATGAAGATGTGTCTCCCGTGGGAAACCACCGAAGGATCTGTGCAAAGTTGTCCATCATTTTGTTCCTTTGTCGCACAAGGGCTTCCTCGAGCAATAGTTTAAAAGGATATCCTGTTCCATCATATTTATTCTCATCCCTCGTGAGTTATGGTCAGGCTCGGCGTGACCGATATTGTAAAGGATTAACTAGTTCGAGTCCCAACTTCTTTTACCCAGATCTTGTCGGGGACATGCACGAAGAAAAATAAATGAAGAGCATACCACTCTAATATCACTGATCTGGATTTATGAGTGGAATGAAATAAATAACAGACCAAACACAATAACACAGAGATACAGAGAACAACAACAAATATCCAGTTAACAATAAATTCTATTGAATAAATAAAATAGGTTGAAACTGTAAAACTACAGAACTGAAAACGACTTGCTCAAATGGTGGTAGCTATGTTTGAGAAGAGATGTGGTTGTTATGCGCATATGTCTGAGCAGAATGATTACAATGAGGCTCTAGAGGCCTTTTTAACATTACTCATGAATTCCAAAACCCTATACATCTAAAAACCTAACCCTAGGAGATGAAACACCAAAAGTTATGTTGGCCCTAATGGGTAAGTTGGTACCTCAACTTCCATGGGTCGTAACTTTTTCATACAACCTTCGTTTTAGGCATGTGGTAGATTGTTGGAAAGGTCTTTTTGAGAGCTACACATTATGTTGTCAAACTCTGACCCCGTCTACATTTTGATTGTGGCAAGCTAAAAAACAATGTTTAGGGCCCCAAGACGACCCTGGAAGTACAAAAAGATGTACTGACATGAAAAATTCCAAAATAAGCCAGTTGGATTAGGTGGGCGGCCACCAATATCCACCTGCAATTTGTGTAGGGCTTCAAACAACCCCGAAAGTGTAGAACCCACAATTACAAAGAATTACAGAAGAACATGCTGAACTAAAACTGTCAGAAGGAGCCAGTTGGAATAGGTGGGTAGCCACCAATATCCACCTGTATCATCCTCGGTGCTTCTTAAGGGAACTAAGAAGAAATAAACTTTAGCTTCTATTTATAACCATTTCAAGGAAATGCAAGGGAGTCACACTCCATCCACTTAGGAAATCCTCACAACACCGTCAAATTTAGATAAAAAACTACCACCCACATCCCCCTCAGTTTTGGAAAGGGGGTAAATAACCCCTAGGAAACCCACGAAAGGAAAACAATATCTATGAGATTTATTATTATTAATCTGAGCTCCTTTCGTAGAACAATGACCCACCTATTAAGGAATACAAAAAAACAGATATCCAAGACCTACAAACCTCAATATTAATCCTTTGATCTTGCTAGTTGGTTGTTATCTATCCTTGGCCCCTCCCCTCCACACTTGGATGAATGTCCTACATATCCACCCAAATTTCAATGAGAGCTCAATATCCCATGAGTTTGCATGTATTTGTTATGTGTCATCCTCTCACATACTAGGATGTCTTTTATAAACTTGAGTAACTTTACTCTAAGTCCAAAACCCTAGATCTCCAAAGTGAGCAACAACTGAGATCTAATCTTGTGTTCTCTTTAGATCTAACAACTATGAATTAATTTAATTACTAATGCTAAGAGTCGTTCAACACCAAATTCAAACATCGAGTTGGGTCTCTTGTCCATAACAATAATATATCACTTGTATGTTAAACATACTAGCGTGATTTAACTCAAATCGATTGCTTATAAGAGTTGATTTCACACTCATGTTGTGCATTTATACTATTGTACCTAGAAGTCCCAAGTTTGACCTATTCATGGTCACTAGTTGGTTTGACATTACTAAAACTATTTTTATCTTATCTTATCCTAACTCAATATGGCTATTTACAAAAAAATCAATGTTGATGAAGCTCTCGTAATAAAAATTTTCCAAATTTAATGAAATATGTGTTATAAGTTTGAATTACAACATTGCATGCCAACATCTTGAAGATTCTTATACCAATACCAAAATTGCATTATCCTATGTTCCTAAAACTAGTGTTGTAGGTGAAGTGGTGGGGCATTACTTATCAAAATTACTTCAAATATATTCATAATAGCAATAAAAATTATACTAAAACCAACAAATAATCTCACCCTCTTGCTATAATATAAGGAAACAAAGTGCTCGTAGGGGTGTAGACCAATTGGCATGTGCCATGTAAATCGAAGGAATTGTGTAAAGGAGGTTTCAAGTTCGATTCTCACCCCACTTTATCTGTGTTCCATGCTTGTGGGATGTGTGGCACACCTCAAATAAATCGAACCGATTAACCGATTATTATTTATTTTCTTATGCCACCTAAGCTAAGATCATCACAAATAATTAATAAACTTAATAGTTACAAAGGTTAACATATTACTACACAGT
>ML802207.1:239102-253370 GCA_009831015.1 Picea engelmannii | reverse complement strand
AGAAATAAGTAACTCATTATCATTCATTTCATGTTTAAGAAACATACTGTTAAACAATTGTCAAATTGACATATCAAATCATGATAAAAAAAAATTGAAAAATAGTCATTGGAAAGCTAACACAATTATTCACAAGTTTTGTTGTTACTGTAAAGTGAAATTCTAAATAAAAAAAATACTTTTATATGTCGGAAGTTGAATAAATTGTGAAATTACAATTTTTTTTCTCATAAAACAAGCAAAAGTGTAACCCACCTTCATGATTTCACCTGGCTATGTGTTGAGTGTACTGCAGAGCCGAGCAGAGATCGAAAAATTCATGGAAACCGAACATTTTCTTGAATCAAGTTGTTTTTTAATGTTGTGGAATTTGTTAAGGATTAATGACCAGACAAATTCCGGTTGTCTGCACATTGTGTTTGTAGAAGTTTAGCGAGTGCCAGAACCGAGTACAATTCCCACTGAGTGCAAAAGAAATGGAAAGGGAATGGAATGTTTCTCATTCTGAGGATGCAGCAAAAGGAATGGATGTTTACTTGGGAGTTGAAGGATCGAACTCCAATGGGCATGGAGAAGAGATAGATAAGGAAGGAAACATGATGAAAATCGTTGAAAAATTGCAGAAAGATGCCCAAAATCACTGAGTAGATAGCAAAAAGCTCAGGAAAAACAAGGCGAATTTAACATAAAGATGTTAAGGATTTCACAGAGAATAGAGAAGAAGTTGGATAAGGAGAGCGACTCGAGAATAACAGGGAGTCACCAGACTTCTGAGGAAAGAAGGTCAAGGAGTGCAGGAAGACACCATCATCACTCCCAAGGTCACTCTAAGAGGAGGGCATGCAGTACTTCCAGCCCGTATCCTACCAAAAAGCACAGGAGATCGGGAGTGGATGAATTGAAGGGAGAGATGAAAAATATTAATCCACCTAAGAGCATAAGAAGGAGGAATATGCCGAAACATGGTTGCTTGGCATGAGGAAGTATTTCCAACTGCAGAATTATTCCTCTCATGCAGAAGGAAGAATTGCAATGTATCAATTGAAGGGAAAGACATCCATGTGGTGGGATCAACTTGTGCAGGTGCAACACATTAGAGAGAAAGATATCACTTGGAAGGAATTCGAGAGGTATTTCGAGAAGAAATACTTGACTAAAATATACTACGATAGAAAGATGAAAGAGTTATTTGAACTCAAGTTGGGCAACATGACCATTGATGAATACGAGCAAAGATTTTTGGAATTACTAAAGTATGTTCTGTTCATCAAGGATGAAACTGTAAAGATTCAAAGGTACCTGAGTGGACTGCCACCTTCCATTGGGGACAAGATCCAGTATGATGACCCAAAAACTATGGAAGAAACGATAAGAAGAGCGAAATGCTTATATGAGCAACAAAGAGAGAAGCCTACTTTCTGGAAGGCTTGGTATGACCAGAAGAAGTTTAAGAAAGAGCAGAGGCAGAAGGGAAACAAACCTTCCTTTTTTAGAAACAGTCCTCAAGGACAATAATCGTTTAGAGAGTTGAGAATGGCTGATGTAGGGGAACAAAGGCAGAGACAAACGCCCATTCAGTGTTGGGGCTGTAAAGAGAACCACAAGTACAAAGATTGTCCCCATAAAAATGACTAAGTGAGAGTTGTCCATGATGTTCAGCAAGCTGAAACAGTGGAGGACATGGGTAGTAGAATGCCAAGGGTCTATGTATCCCTTGACAACAAACAAGTTGAATATCAGTCGCACATGATTGAAGTGGAAGGTATGATTAACAGCCAACCCTTTACTATTTTAATTGATTTAGTGTCTAGCCATAGTTATATAGATCCTAGAGTGGTGGAAAGTTTGCATTTGTCGAGAAGCAAACATGAAAAGTCTTGGTTAGTGCAGCTGGCTACATGAACCAAGAGTAAAGTCACTGAGTTGGTTAAGTCATGTCCCGTGGACATGAATGGACTGAGCACAAAGGCTGAATTGAATGTTCTGCCTTTAGGTTCTTATGACTGTCTAATTGGGATGGATTGGTTGGACCAACACCATGCCATATTGGACTGTTGTAACAAGGAATTCACTTGCATGGATGAGAAAGGGAATCGGAAAACAGTCCAAGGAATTCCCAGAGTTGTTGCTATCAGAGAAATCTCAGCAATGCAGCTAAAGAAGTGCTACATAAAAGGTTGTCAATTATTTGCAGCCCATGTGGAGGAAACACCTAAGGATAAGGTGTCAAAGATCGAATACCATGCAGTACTAAAGGAGTTTGAGGATGTATTTCAGGAGATACCCAGACTACCTCCAAAAATATATATAGACTTCTTCGTAAATTTGATGCCTGGAGTAGCTCTAGTGTCAAAAGCTCCTTACAGAATGAATACGCTAGAGCTGAAAGAGTTGCAAATGCAGCTTGAAGAGCTTCTAAAGAAGGGGTATATATTCCCAAGTGTGTCACCTTGGGGTTCCCTGGTCCCGTTCATGAAAAAAAGGATGGAACGTTGAGATTGTGTATCGATTTTAGACAATTGAACAAAGTAACTGTAAAGAACAAATACCCTCTGCTGAGGATTGATGACCTCTTCGATCAGTTGAAGGATGTGAAGATATTTTCGAAGATAGACCTCAGGTCAGGATATCACTAGGTAAGGATAAAAGATGAAGACATCAAAAAGACCGCCTTTAGAACAAGGCATGGTCATTACGAGTTCATAGTCGTGTCATTTGGGTTTTCAAATGCACCCACTGATTTTATGTGCCTGATGAATGGTGTATTCAGGGACTATCTAGACAAGTTTGTCATAGTCTTCCTGGATGAAATTCTAGTATATTCCAAGTCAGAGGAAGATAATGAACAACATCTTAGGATGGTGTTGAAAGTGCTAAGATAGCACCAGTTGTATGCCAAGCTGAGAAAATGCTCGTTTTATCAGTAGCAGATCCATTACTTGGGGCATATTATTTCGAAGGATGGGATAGTTGTAGATCCTGAGAAGATTGAGGCCATCAGAGAATGGTCAGCACCAAAGAATGTGATATAAGTCAGATCCTTCATGGGTCTAGCAGGATATTACAGAAGGTTTATCACAAGGTTCTCGAGGATAGCTCACCCTATCACTTCCTTGCAAAGGAAGGAGAAAAAGTTTCAGTGGACAGATGATTGTGGGAAAAGCTTTCAGCAATTGAAGCAACTGTTAACCAGTGCCCCAATCTTAAGGATTTCAGATCCAAATGAATATTTTGTGGTGTGCACTGATGCATGCAAAGATGGATTGGGAGGAGTCCTCAGTCAGAATGGATCCGTAATCTGTTATGAATCCAGAAAGTTGAAAGAGCACGAAATGAACTATGCAACTCATGATTTGGAGTTGGCAGCCATAGTACACGCTCTAAAGAAATAGAGGAATTACCTCAAATGAAGGAGGTTCGAACTGAGAATAGACTATAACGTTTTGAATTATTTGTTTTACCAGCCAACCTTCAATGCTAGGCAGAGTAGGTGGTTGGGGTTTCTCTGTGAGTACGATTTTGATATCAAGCATATAAAAGGGAAGGAGAATAAAGTAGTTGATGCACTCAACAGAAGAGTACATGAATTACATGTTACAAACATTAGCATGTACCAAACCGATATTAAAAGTAGAATTTCAGAGGCTGCAAATACATATTTGTAGTACAAGGATTTGGTAGCAAAGCTACAACAAGGGCACCTTGGATATTAGAAAACTGTGGCAGCAGTCAAGAGCCATTACTTTTGGCCAGGTATGAAGAAAGATATTGATGAATGCATCGCCAGATGTATGGAGTGTCAGAAGGTTAAAGCTGAGCACAGGCACCCAGCAGGGTTGCTGCAACCTTTACCCATTCCCGAGTGGAAGTGGGAAGTGGTGACAATGGATTTCATCATCGGATTGCCCAGAACCAGCAAGCATCATGATTCAATCATGGTGGCGGTGGACAAGCTTACGAAAGCGACCCATTTCATTCTGTTAAAGACTACTCAAAAGGAAATGGATGTTGCCGACATCTTTATGAAGGAAGTGGCACGATTGCACGGAATTCCCAAGACAATTGTGTCTAACAGAGACCTGAAATTTACTTCAAATTTCTGAAAGGGGTTGTTCAAAGGGTTCGGAACAAATATGAACTTTATCACATCTTATCATCATGAGTCTGATGGACAGACAGAAAGGGTGAACAGAGTAATACAAGACACGCTAAAGATGTATGTGATGGACAAACAATCAAAATGGGAAGACTACCTGCACTTGATAGAATTCGCCTACAATAATGGGTATCAAGCATCGTTGAAGATGAGCCCATTTGAAGCACTTTATGGAAGAAAGTGTAATAATCCAGTAAGCTAGGATAATCCAGTTGATAGTGTAGTGGTTAGGCCAGAGTTGCTCAAGGAAATGGAGGAACATATGCTAAAAATCAAGCAGAATTTAAAGGCTGCCCAAGACAGGCAGAAAATTTATGGTGATAAGAACAGAACCCATAGAGAGTTTAAAGTGGGTGACCATGTGTTCCTAAAAGTAAAAGCCAATAGAAGTTCCCTGAAGCTGGGAAACTGCGCCAAGTTGGCAGCCAGATTTTGTGGGCCAGTTGAAATCCTAGAAAGGATTGGGCCAGTTGCATATATGCTTACATTACCTGCATCCATGAGTGTACATAATGTGTTTAATGTTTCAATACTTAAGAAATATATACCTGATGCTAATCATGTAATTGATTGGAATGTGATTAAGGTGGAGCAAGAAGGTGTCCTGCAAGTGCATCCTGTGCGCATATTGGACCAGAAGAGAAAGCAGCTCCAGAATCGAGCCATAGGTCTTGTAAAGGTCCAGTGGACCTGGTATGGTCCTGAGGATGCAACATGGGAGCATGAAGATGCTATGTGGGCAGAATACCCACATATTTTTGAATATTTTGAAAAATCTTGTTGATGTCGTGTGAAAGTTGCACTGAGGACAGTGCAAAAATAAGGGGAGGGGATTGTAATATCCCCAAGGACGAGCCCTATTGTAATCATGTTTATGAATTGTAAATCGTGTTTTGCAGGCTTGTGAGATGAGTATTGATAAGCTGGTAGACTTATGTGTTTATTAGGCCGGAGAGCCTAAGTGTTAAGGTCGGGATGCCTATTCTTGTATATGTATTATGCAAAACATTAATAAAAATATAAACATTGATGCGTGCAGATCGACCATGAAGAAAGAGTGATGGGGACTAAGCTTCCACAGTGTGGGTAAGGGAAAGAGGCTAAAAGGTTGGAAAGAAAGGGTAAGTGTTGAGCCTAGGAGCTAAGATTGGGGGATTAAGTCCTTGGGAATAATAATTTATTATTATTCCAAAAGCTATGTGACAAACATGTTTTTATCCTAAGTCTTGGGAGAGGCAACACATGCAGCTCCAAGTGTGCAAAAGGGAATGCATGTAGCCCTAGGAAGACAAGTGTCGACTTGGGCTCATGCGGTTAAAAGATGAAGCGTCAGCTGAGTTGGGGGTTCTTTCTCCATTCCGTCCTCCGTTGTTTGAGCTGTGTGACCTCTGCGTCTAAGCTCTGCATATCACACACAACTCTGAAAACCGAAACCGTGAGACCTCTATGATTTTCTTGTGTATTCCCATAAATTTCGTTTGGTCTCTGTGTTTGGCCTCCATCCTCGACCTCTGCATAATTTCCTGTCACGCATCCTGTAATCGGTAAACCGTGAGCCGATTTGTGTCTTCTGTAGAACCCGACACCTGGATAATTGCCTGAGTGTGTTGTGTTTTAGCATATGGTCGTTTCCATTTACGGGACTATGCCCATTTTTTGTTGTGGTCGTCATCTGTGTCAACCAAGTGCTGTTGTTGTTGCGGTTTCCCTCACCCTATTGGAATTGAGTCGAAGGGTGTGCTGAAGAAGCGGTTTGTCAGGCCTGTGGTAGAAGAAACAAGTTGTCAGGCCTATGAGCAACTCCCTCCAGGTGAGAGAGTCTGCTGGGAAGTGGTTTTCTCCCAGAGAGAGTCCAGCACTAGCTTCAGAGCTCTAAGAATTCTTGATCTGGCCTGTTGTCGAGGCCCAGAGAGGGAGGTGAAGCACCGATGGATTGTGCTCGTGAAGGTGTATACTCCCGGGCGGAATAGGCATGTGGGGAATGAGAGTTTGTTAGTAGTGGGCGTAAGAAGGCTCCTGGAGAGAATCCTTCCGGTTGCTGTGTGCAGTTTTCCTGTAACCTCAGCCTAGCCTAAGATTCCCTTGCCTTGGGTGGAGCTTAGTCCCAGCTCCGGGGTGACCCACTATTGAGCATGATGAGCAGTGAGGTCTAAGGCTGGGAGGTTCGTGGAAGGTCTGCACGTGGTTGGTGGAGTTACTACAGTTTCAAAGATAAGTATAGGCATGTGTATAATTTCAATTAAAACGCACATCTATGATGCTTGCGATATTATCATGTATTCCGTTGCAATGATATTTATTGTTGATTTCAATCATTATGTATGTTAGTAGTAATTATATGTTTACTCTGCTTAGCCATTTAAACTTCATTTAAATGCATACCACATAAATATGAGAATATTTCTGTGTAGTAGCATTCCCCGGCAAGGGGTTTGATGGTCGAAGACGTTACACCACACGTCCCTCGTGATTGATGGTTATGATCTTCTTCGGGACTTCAACATTCGGGAGTCTCGGACGCTCACACCACATTTTCTCTCAGAGTATTTTCTTCTAAAGTTAAGGACCATGCTCCATGCGTCCCTCTCATTCGATGGCGAGGATACACTTCGGGCATCCCTCTACTCCGCATTGCTTTCTCCCTGTTTCCAAAGTACGCGATCTGATGACGCGTGTCTCCCGCAGATTGATGACTATAAATTACTTTGGCTCTTCGGGCTTCGAGATTTTCAACCTCTCCCCCCAATCGCTTTCTCCCGGAGTGATTTCACTCGAAGTCGACGATCTGTCGACGCATGTCTCTCACAAATCGACGGTCATGATTTACTTCGGGAGTTCTCAACTCGCATGTCCCCACTTTCCTCTAAAATGGCTATCTTCCGAAATGGAAGATCTGATGACACCTGTCCTCAATTGACACCTGTCCTCAGCTGACACCTGTCTTCAATCGACAGACGACAAAGTCAAAGTAACAGTTAATTGAGCATTTTACTTTTGAGCTTAATTTGAATATAGATATTTTTAACAACGTGAGCTTAACTCGATTGTAAATTAAGCATCCAAGGTAAGGAGCAAAGTCAAAGTAACATTTAGTTAACTAAGCATTTTACTTTTAAGCTTAATTTGAATATAGTTTTTTTTAATATGTAAGCTTAACTCGATTATAAATTGAGCATTCAAAGTGAAGAACAAAGTCAAAGTAACAATTAACTGAACATTTTATTTTTGAGTTTAATTTAAATATAATTTTTTTTTTTTTAAATGTGAGCTTAACTCGATTGTTGATTGAACATTTTAAGTAAAAATCAAAGTAAAATAGAAATTAACTTTACTCTACACCTCTAAGTCTCTAAGTGATGTTGAAAATCTATAATTGAGATAAGAATGCACATCATTTATTTTTCTTAAGAATGCACATCGTTTACAAGAAAAGTAAGCGATCCAAGGGATTCTCTTTTATGGGAAGATAACGCTCTTTACACATGTATATTTATTTTTATCGTCATGATGTATGTGCGGAATATTTTTTTTTTAATATAGTTAGTCAATGTTAGCGTTTAGTCTTCATTGGCCAATTCAATTCTTCTGAAGTATCATTGTTTTCAATTCTATAAAATCATAGAAAAATGATTATCTTCAAACGTTATGTTAAAATATTGATTACTTGATTGAGATTTGTTTTTATGAATAATTTTAAGTTATATTATACTTGATTGAGATTTGTTTTATGAATAAGTCTAAGTTATATTAATATAATGCATTTATATGAACGTTTCAACAACAACATTATAATATTTATTTTGAAGTCAATGTACATGGTGGTTTCCATTATAATTGTAGCCTTACTTGTTGTATTATATTATTTTATATTATTAAAGTTAAGTGGTTCGGAGTGTTATAATATTTATTTTAATATGAAATTATTGATGTTAATGTAGTTGATGATTAGCAATATATTATTATCGAAATTAATATATATTTTAACATTATAAAAGAATTATGGATTTTCAATTTTATTGATTATTTTATATATTTCAAATAAAAGTACTATATATTATTTTGTAATATAAATATTACATTGTAATATAAATATTACATTGTAATATAAATATTACATTGTAATAAAATTGTTGAAATTAATATTAGTTTTGTTAATAAAAATGGTTTATTTTGATAGTAAAATAATATTGTAATCAATGGATTTTTTTGAATTCAATTATAAATCATTATTTTTTAAATATAAAAATTTTTATAATATTTTTAAATAACTTCCATTCCTACAAAATTTCATTAACTTAACATTCTCATTCTCACATGAAATGGATTAAAAACAGTGCACATAAACATTCAATTTTATCCATGAAATTTTATTAACTTAACATTCTCACATAAAATCGATTAAAAACAATGCACATCAACATTCAACTTTATCCATGAAACCCCACATAATTTACCTTATCATCATTCTTCTAAACAAGTTGCATGTCCTCCTAAGTTGTTTAAATTCCCCTTGAGGTAACCATAGCTAGTTGCACGTACACCTAAGTTGTTTATGGAACTTTTGTATGACTAAATGAAATTCATATTTTTTTAACAATAATATGTTATTTTTCCTCTAAAATATAATGCATTTTTTTTGTTAGTGTAGGTATTGAGTGCCCAAATGATGAATTTTTTTTTAAATAATTAGTACAATTACAAAGAACATTTTTTTATTATATATGGCTATATTTAAAAAAACAATTAATATTAATTATATATATTTTTTAAATTATGAAAGTCATCATAACCCTAAAATTACAAGTGTTAGTGCGGAGTTTGAGGTTCTCTCTCTCTCTCTCTCTCTCTCTCTCTCTCTCTCTCTATATATATATATATATAAGGTGTCAGTCTAGTGAGCATGTAATTTTTTTCTATTTAAAAGTAACATGAAAAATAGAGACAATGAAAGGCATTAAAGAAAATGGATGTTTTCTTGTTTTTTCAATCCAAACCACCAAGGTAGTCACACCAAACCCAAATCTAAAGCAACCAAGTCAACAAACATGTTGGTTGCACTGAGAGGCACTATACAACCCAGTATGGGGGACATATTGTCACTTACTTACATAACATTAAAAAAAACACAAGTCTACTTAAAGTTGACTCCATTACACACACACACACACACACACACACACACACACACACACACACACACACACTTTTCGATGAAGTATTTATAGACGAAATTCAACATCTCATCTTCCGACATGTTCTTGCTTGATTTGTTCCTCTCATACAATAGCTTGTTTGTCTATGTTGTATCAATTTTTGACTTCATCCATTAGTGTCTGATTATGAAATCACTTCTTCCAAAGATGGGATGTCAAATCCATGTGGTCTCTTTCCTATGCAATACATTTCAAATAGCCAATGAATCCTCACATTCATGTAATAATAACGCCAATTCTTCAATCATATTAGTATGTAGTGGACCACCTTGAGGACCCGTGCCATGATCCATGTGAGCATACAAATTCCGATATATGACAGGAGATAACATTTTTCACGCACACATCTTGGAAAAATGAAGAAGACCTTTGCTTTGAACTCTACTCCACCCAGGGATGTTGTGTAGCTATGTTGTTCCCTGCATATAAGAAGATGAGAAAACTAGGTACTATAGAACATTTAACCCGAGTCGTTAATTATCATAGGTGGGCTTAATGGTTAAGAACTGTTAGGATATTTACACACTTAGGAGTTAGTTAAGATCAACTTGGTCTAATGTGTCGTTAGGTAAAAGTGTTTTTCTAAGTGTCTTTCTTTAGTATGCATTTGTAGTTAGGTAATCTAATGGTCACGATATGTTCTCGACATAGAGTGATCTGATGGTTCATATTCTCCTCGATCTTAACAGTTGCATTTGACTTAGCACCCAATTGATCCATGATCTCTATTTAAAGAGCATGGAGGGTCATTTGTTGATGATCAAATGTGAGAAACTCTGTTGTAAATCTCTCTATAATATTTTTCTTTTGCATTAATAAATTCCTCCAAATGGCCATGTTAGTTGGGGCCGTGGATGTTTCCCCGTAGGGGTTTTACCACATCAAAACATCAGTGTGTTGATATTTGATCTAGTTGTGTGAGTGGTTACTAAAGGTGTTCGTCCTCTTTTGGAATGCTTGTGTTTTCGAACATGGTATTAGAGTGCATTTGAAGACTCACTCCTGTTGTAGATCAAGATCGTGAAGTTGTGTTTCCCCATCTCTGTTTTCTACCATTTCCATATGTTGGACATGCATTTTGGATGAAATTTTGAGAAATATCCTAAGGGTTGAGCAGATGTGCAGTAAAAGCGCTTTTAGGATCAGAGTGCGCAGTGAAGGAACATCCAGGATCAGAGTGCACACTAAAGGCACATTCAGAATCATAGTGCATAGTAAAATCACATTTGGCAATGCACAAGGGAATAAAGAAAGGGAATAAAACAAGGGAATAAAGCAAGGAGATAAAGAAGGAAAATCAACAAGTAGGCGGAAAGGGAGGAAAAGCAGGATGTAGGTGAAAATGAAGGAAATCAACATGCAGGTGTGAAGGTAGGAAAAAATGTATGAACTATGTGTTGTCATGAGTTGTAATGAGTCATAATGAGTTGTCATAGGGTTTTTGGATAAGCTAGTAGGGTTTTGAGCCCTAAACTCTGTGTATAAATATGTAATGGGTTGGGAAGAATTTGTTGTTGAGCGAATAGGGGGATGACGAATAGATTCTTGTTGTTTTTATTGTTGCTGCTGAGAGAATAGACTGAGAATGAGAGAGTGTCTATGTCTGAAGGTTTAGGAGAGGTTTTGCAAAGAGAGGTTTACACTGCAGAACAACTAGGAAGGATGGGGAATGGTATCGTGATGTACCTATTGTAGCTCAGTGCACAAGCCTAAGATGAATTTCATGAAGAATAATAAAGAAGCCAGTCATTGTGGACGTAGCCCAAGGATTGGGTGAACCACGTTAATTTTTGTGTCTTTTTATGTGATTGTTCATGGATGTTCTTTTTATGCATGATTAAATCTAGATTTGTTTGTTATATGAGTGTTGCGCAGTAATTATGAATGCTCCAGTGAATGACCTATGTCACAATCTGTGTTATAATGGTGTTGTATAATTGAGTTTACCATTTAATCAAGGAATAATAGTGTAACACCCCAGGTTTTGAACCCCCATTTTAAATAATGTATTGTTACAATGATGAGAGGTCAGGGTGCCCAAACAATTATTAAAAGGCGAGAATGCCCAAGACATGTAATGCTTTTCATCATTATTAATAATAAATACATGGTTGGCTGCTAGATGGACAAGGACTAGAGTTATAGGGGGTTATGATTCCACAAGAGAGGGGGATTGAGGGGCTAAGTGTTTATTCCTATGTTAATTACCCTTTTTGCTTAAGGGAGGGGATCAGTTATGTGAGCTTCTTGGGGAAGGCCAAGAGGTTCTTAATTCCCCACAAAGTTACTTAAACCCACCTCTGGTTTGATGGGGGGGTTCGACTGATGGCTTGTTCGTTGATTTTCCTGTATGTTCATTCATTTCCCTCATGCCCTTTCATACACCCACTCACCCATTCATTGATCCACCCTCATCCACCTCTTGGCTTGGGAAGGGAACCGAACTGCTGAAGAATTATCCACGAGATAGTTGGCTGTAATGGTCACTGGTGCAATCCAGCCATGACCCAGGGCTTGCATGTCTGAGATGCATTGGCCTGTGCCCCGTTTTGCTCACAACTGTGAGTCCTGAGAGTTCTAGCTTTGAAATTCCGGACCAACTGTGCTGGAGGCCCCAAAATAAAGGAAAGGGACTGCGTGGAAGAGAAGGGTGGAGGTCCATTCTCTTAGGGTGGTATAGGCTGGGTACAAGAGAGCTAGGTACTTGGAATGTTGTGGGTGTTGGGAAACTTGTGAGAGCTTGAGAGATGACTGGTTTGGGAACCCAAGTACACTCTGGAACCGTCCTTGTGGATTCATATCCCTGGCTTGGGGGTGACACTATTATTAAGATTTCGAGCTGTGGTGTCTACGGTTGGGTGGAACGTCCTTGGTCTGCAGCCAGTTGGTGTCGCATTTTTATAAATATAAGTGATCTTTGTTGTGATATTATTATCTGTGTATGAATGTAATTCTGTTGTGTATTTTAATTATCATTTAACTAAATCTTAGATTATGCATGCTTGTTGGATATTTTTGTGCATGTCGCTAAATCTTGTATCTTATGCATTCTTATTAATTAAAGAAGGTATCAATAAGAGTACAAAGTCCAAGGGTGGGCTTGTAGGTAGCATGCCCCGGCCTGTGGGTGGATGGGTATGTTACAGTTTGGTATCAGAGCTTCTGGTTGAAACACCGGGCCGGTATGGGCTGAGTCTATTGGTCAGAGTCTCATGGTCAAGATCGAACTTTGACCGCGAAGTTGAAAATCTAAGGAGGAATGGCGTTGCAGAATCTATGCAGGAGTTAGATCGTCAAAGATCCGTTGTAAGGGGTTCGAAGGATCGTGACTGTCCCCCTTCAAATTCTGGAGCGATTGCCACTGTAGGATTAGGAGAGATCTAGGATCGTTGGAATGAAGGACAGGTGAACAAGGGTCATACAATGAAAAGGAACCAAGGGATAAGGTCACAACCATCAGATCCCATTGGAGAGTGAGATCAACATACATGAAGCATTGCGGGGAACAAAATTGCATGGGAGATAATTTCCCAAGGCGGTCCCACAATCCAAACTGCGGTTTCACCAAGGGGTTACATGTCAACATCGGGAGAATTGCGTGATGAAAAGAGGGTTACTCCAAACCATCGATGCGTGCCCCCACAAATTGAAAGTCATGACGTCATGTTACATGTTAGTACTCGAGTGATGAACCTCCGAAGAGAAGAAGTAGTCAGGGATCATCAATCCATAAGAGGACATGCGTCAAATGATCATGTTCTCCAGGTGAAATAACTCCGGGAAAGAGCGAGCGAGGAGAAGTAGAGAATTGAGATTTCAAATCTCAGAGAGCCGAAGTGAATCTCAGTCATCCGATCCAGGAGGACACGCAGCAAAAATCCGTTCACTTCGGGGAAAAGCAAAGGTTGAAAGTTGAGACTTCTGAAATCCAAAGACCCGAAGAAATCATAGTCGTCGATCCATGGGAGACATGAGTCAGTAGATCGCGATCTTCGGATAAAAAAAATTTCAGAAAAAGTTGAGGTTTGCGTTTTCTGAAGTCCGAAGGCCTGAAGGAATGACAACCGTTGATCCTTGCAGCAGTAACTTCCGAAGTCCTGAAGTTCGGGGTTAATATGGGTTGTCCAATAAGGGAGACACATGGTGGCAGTTTGGTCGGTTCGGGAAATCAGATTTCGGGAGAATTGGAAGTGTGTCAGTATGGAAACTCCCGAAGTCCCGAAGCCCGAAGAGCCAAAGTGATGGGGCATGATGATATCACCTAGAGGTGATGTGGATCCTGAAATTCCTGAAGTGATGTGGCTTGCGGACATCACCTGGGATGATATGGACACATGGGATGTGTGCCATGTGTCAATATGTTTTGAGCATATGGAGTATTGAAATGTCAGTTATAACATGACACGTGTCAATCGCCTGATTGGGTCACGTTTTCACTTCTAGTATTTCACCACGTGGTGACAGATTGTGCAGTTTGGAGACTGGGCCCTCCGGAGGGGAAATATGTGATAGGTTGCGTTGGGTCGAAAAATCTCGAGGGCCCGAAGGCCGGAGTACATATCGACTTTTGATTCCAGAAGACACATGTCGAAGGATCATCGACTTTGGGTAAAAACACTCTGGGAGAACGTGCAAGAGGAAAGTTTAAAACTTTTGAATTCCGAAGAGCCGAAGTGATCCGGATTATTTTCGGCACGAAATGAGAGCGGAGATATAATAAAGAAATGCACAGAGATATTGCAGATATTCAATAATGTAATAGAAATGTATCAGAGATGCAACCATAAACACAAATATACAGTAATACACGATTTCTATTAATCAAAGAAATGTACAGAGACTGTAAAAATACAGAGTGAAAGACTCGCTAGAATGGTGGCAGCTTATCTCTGAGAAGAG
>ML802207.1:178869-236111 GCA_009831015.1 Picea engelmannii | reverse complement strand
ATGATTACAATGAGGCTCGGAAGGCCTTTTTACAAATGATAGGAATGCCAAAAGTCCTAGACATCCAAAAACCTAACCCTAGGAGATGAAGCGCCAAAAGTCATGTGGGCCCCGTTTGGGTAAGTTGGTGCATCAACTTCCCGAGGTCGTAACTTTTTCATACGATCTCCGTTTTAGGCATATGATAGCTCGTTGGAAAGATCTATCCGAGAACTACAACTTTTGGCTAGAGAAACATTGATCTATGATCCATGTTGCTCCCCGTTTTCCCAAAAAAACATCGTTTAGGGCCTCAAAATGGCCCCGGAAGTTAAAAACTGCTAAAAATAGTAAATTACCAAAATTGCCAGAAACATGTTTTGGGCCAGTTGGAGAAGGTGGGTGGCCACCAATATCCACCTGGATCACGAAGCAATTCACAACCGCTAATATGTGGGAGGACACCTGTCGACAGATCATGAACTCCGGGTAAAAGCATTCCGGGAGGAGTCAAGCGAGGAAATTTGAGACTCCTGAAGCATGGAGTCTTGAAGTGGATCTTGATTGTTGATCTTGAAAGAGGACGAGGACCGTTGATCTGGTCTTGGATGAAAGTTCCGAAGTCCTGAAGCTCTGGAGAAGAACTTTTCAGCTAAGCGCAGGGTCATGGTCATGGTCATATGAATATTGAGAGATGAGGGAAGGAGGGCTAAGGGACAAATTGGTGGTCTTCAAGACAGAAAAGTGCTAAGGAAGGATTTAACTGCAGTTTCTAGTCGTGGTCACCTGGGAGGGTGGTTTGAAGGAAGCGCCTGCACATGATGAAATTCTGTGTCAGCTAAGGATAACATGACACTGTTATTTTTAGAGAATGGGGATATGATCTCCATGAACCAAAAAAAAGAAAGAGACCCGTAGCATGGTTTGGCAATTTTTTTTATCATATGCATAATTCTAACAAAATGGTCGCTTGCAAATTTATCAGAATTAAGGGGTTTAAACACATCAACTCAGGATGCGTATAGAGGAAATGGAAGAAGGTGAGGGAGTCTCCAGTCATGATAAGGAGGTCTAAGGACAAAATACCAGAGTTTCTAATGCAGAGACAAAGTCCAATGGACACAAGGGAAAAGGAGAGCGGGAAATGTTAATAGAAACGGTAATAAGCCTGAAGATGGAAGTGCAGAGCTTCAAAGAATACAACGAGAGTCTGATGAGAGAGAAAAGTCAAATAAATGCTCAAGTGTTGCAGAGCTTAAATCAGTTGCAGAGACAAACGAAGAATGGATAAAACTCAATACAAGAGGAAGAAGGCAGGTTCCATGAAAGAAGGGATGATCGTGGAAGAGCTGGTTATTCCAGAAGTGCTAGCAGAACTCATGGACACCACTCACCTCCTGACTCAGAAAGAAATTCTTATGCACCAGATGATCTCGTAAGTAGTCCAGAGGTGTCTCCTGTCAGACACCAAAGAAGGAAACAAGAGGTATATAGTTTGCAAGGAGAGTTGAGGAAGCTCAAGCCACCTTCCTTTGAGGGTGAAATAGAAAGGGAAGATGATGTTGAAGCATGGTTTCTTGGGATTAGGAGATATTTTCAGTTGCATAACTATTCATCCAACCTGGAAGCCAGGATTGCCACCTACCATTTACATGTGAAATATGCAATGTGGTGGGACGAACTGAAGCAAGTGGAACATGTTAATGAAAGTTGGATAACTTGGAAGAAGTTCAAGAAGTACTTCCATAAGGAGTACCTCTCAGAGAATTTCTATGACAAGAAAATGCAGGAGTTCTTTGAACGCAGGTTGGGAAGCATGACTATGGCAGAATACAAGAAGAAGTTCTTGGGATTGTTAAAGTATATCAAGTTCATTGGTGATGAGAAAGTGAAAATATAGAGATTTCTAAGTGGATTACCAACCTTTTATAAGGAAAATATCAAGTATGATGAACCCAATACCTTGACTAAAGCCATCAGGAAGGATAAATACCTTTATGAGAAAGGCCAGCGAAGAGAATCTCTACAGAAATCTTGGAAGGACAATAAAAATGCGAAGTCCGATCAGAGGAGGAAAGGATTCAAACCTTCCTTCAATGGGAATGGGCCTAATAGAAATCATCAAGATCAGTATGCTAAGGGATATTTGAAGAAGGAGTATTCCTTGGGAAAAAGGGGAAGACCACCAATCCAATCTTGGGGATCCAAGGAAGATCACCTGTACAAGGATTTCCCACACAAAAAGGATAGAGTGAAGACTCTGCACAACATCTAAAGGCTACAACAGTCAAAGATATTGGAAGAATCTATGCAGCTTTAAATGATTGAAAAGAAGAATACCAGTCCAATATGATTGAGGTGGAAGGTACGATCATAAATCAACCTATTTCTATTTTGATTGATTCAGGAGCAAGTCATTGCTACATTGATCCTAAGATAGTGGATAGATTACATTTGGAGAAAATTAAACTTGGAAAAGCAAGTTTGGTTTAGTTAGCCACTGGAACCAAAAGAAGAATCCATGATATGGTCAGAAGTTGTTCCATAAGTATTAATGGCGTGAATACTAGTATTGATCTAAATATCATACCATTGGGGTCTTATGATATTCTGATTGGAATGGATTGGTTGGAAAAGCATCATGTTGTCCTAGATTGTCATAACAAGACATTTACATTTCTTGATGGAAATGGAAAACAGAGCACTGTGAAAGGATTTCCAAGACCCATGTCTATAAGGGAGATTTCAGCCTTACAACTAAAATGATGTTTTAGGAAAGGATGTCAATTGTATGCAGCTCATGTGGAAGAGCTAGATAATACAAAGGGGCCAAGCCTCAAATATTTCTCGATACTACAGGAATTTGAAGATGTATTCCAAGAAATACCCAGATTTCCACCAAGAAGGGAGATAGATTTCTCAATTGATTTAGTGCTAGGAGCTACCCCAGTGTCAAAAACACCTTGCAGAACGAGCACGCTAGAGTTAAAAGAATTACAAATTCAGTTGGAGGAATTGTTGAAGAAAGGGTACATACGTCTAAGTGTTTCACCTTGGGGAGAACCAATACTTTTTGTCAAAAAGAAGGATGGAACCTTGAGTCCGTGTATTGAATTTCGACAGCTAAACAAGTACATTATAAAGAACAATGATCCTCTACCTCGAATTGATGACCTCTTTGATCAACTAAGAGGAGCAAAGATATTCTCAAAGATTGACTTGAGGGCATGATACCATCAGGTAAGAATCAAGGAAGAAGACATTCATAAGACAACCTTTAGGACCAGGTATGGGCATTATGAATTTGTAGTGGTGCCATTTGGACTGACCAATGCACCAGATGTATTCATGTGCTTAATGAATGGCATATTCAGAAATTATTTGGATAAGTTTTTCATAGTATTCTTGGATGACATACTTATCTATTCTAAGTTTGAAGAGGAGCATGAACATCACTTAAGACTGGTGTTGCAAGTACTGAGAGAACATCAGTTGTATGCCAAGTTGAGTAAGTGTTCTTTCTATCATCCATTACTTGGGACACATTATTTCAGAGCAGTGCATAGCCGTAGATCTAGAGAAGATTGAATCCATTAGAGGATGGCCAACATCCAGAAATATGCCAGATGTCAGATATTTTATGGGATTAGCTGGCTACTACAGAAGTTTCATAGTAGGGTTCTCTAAGATTTTTCATCCCATCACTTATTTGAAAAATAAGGGAACTAAATTTGAATGGACACTCAAGTGTGAAAATAATTTTAATCTGTTGAAGGAATTACTTACTAGTGCACCTGTGTTAAAGATTGTTGACCCAAATGAAAATTTTGTGGTATGTATGTCTATGTAAGGAAGGACTTGGGGGAGTCCTCACTCAAAATGGACATGTCATTGGATATGAGTCCATAAAGCTTAAGGAACATGAGAGGAATTATGCCACGCATGACTTGGAACTTGCTGCCATTGTTCACGCCTTGAGGATGTGGAGGCATTATCTCACGGGGAAGAAATTTGAATTAAGGACATACCACATTGGCTTGAAGTATCTTTTTGAACAACCAACATTGAATGCCAGGAGAACAAGATGGTTCGAATTTTTAAGTGGATATGACTTTGATATCAAGCATATCAAGGGCAAGGAGAATAAAGTTTCCGATGCACTTAGTAGAATAGTGCATACCATGCATGTTATTGCTATCAATATTCATTAGTTAGACTTGAAGAGAATAATTTTAGATGGTCTTGTTACAGACCAACAATATCTATAGATAAAGGAAAACTTAGAGCAAGGAAATGTACAACAGAAAATAAAGGAGCATGAGATAAAGGAAGACAGATTACTCATGCATAAAAATAGGAGTATGAGATAAAGGAAGATAGTGTAGCTTCACCTCCTCCTTGATATTATTCTCTTTCATTTCCTCCTCCCTATCCTTCTGCTTCATCTTCTCCTCCTCCTGGCGAATCAGACCTGTTATCTCTGGAAGCGTTGTCCTCTTCATCACTCTCTACATCCTGGACTTCAGCCTGCTTTTTCTACTTCTTCATCCCACTGGACTGTCTGGAATGTTCAACTTGTGTAACTATCGGGCTTCCTATGGTGTCAGTGTCAGATAATTATGCATCGGTGACAGGTACAAGAAATTCATCTGACCATTCCTTTGTAATTTCCTCCATATATTCATCCGCCATCTTGTAGTATGACTGTAATTCTTCCTGGTGTTCATCTCTTCGCGCGATGATGTAGATGAAATGGGGATTAGCGTGAAACTTTGCTATGGGTTGGTATTGATGCAGGGTTCGTGGTTTCATATGTGGGAATGATTCGATGGCGACCTTCAACTACTGGTAATATCCATGAAACACGACATTGGACTGCCACTTCTTCCTCATGTCGTTGGTATACCACAGGGTGGAAAAATGAGTGGCCAATGGCTTCGAAGGTTTGATCTCTAGAAAAGTGGCTCCTTTAGGCATTTTCCAAGCAATAAATGTTATCAAAATGATCAACCAACTGTAATGGAATTTGTATCCCAAGTCCCGTGCTTCGCGACAATCCTTTTCTATCTCATTTACGAGGTAGTTCGCCCAGTTCATCTGCATGCCCTCCACACACTTTCCCATGAGGTCCACCATGAACCCGGTGACCTTTGTGGGGTTTTTCTTCCTCACTAGATTTCCATCTAAGAGTTGACAAGGAAGGTGCACTGTGCCATCCTATAGAGAAGCTACCTTGTAACCTCATTTTCCTTTTTGTACCTCTCTGTAAGCTTCTTTGATGGGCTGTGCCAAAGATCGATCTGAGGCCTTCCCTGGCTAAAACTGCTGAGGGTCAGGACCCTTCACACTTAAACCTTTGATCCGGTGGATCAACGCCAGATCCACAATAATCCTTCTATCGAGCCATAAGTATCCGCCATGATAACACGATAGAAGGATTTTAACGCAAGCATTAACCTCCTGGTGGTGGTCAAAATGCAAGATCTTCATCATGTTCAACATGGTGGACTGCGCCAACCCCTTAATCCATGGCTGTGAGATGAGGCGAGGTTTTTTTCCATTTGTCTTCGTTAAGTAGGGGTGGATTGCTAACATGGCGTAGTTCTTTCGGTCTCATAAGTTGAAGTCATTGTTCTTCAACAACGGGATCTATCCTAACCAACTCCCGTCTATGTGAATTACTTTCAGAATGTACACAGTGAATACAGAGTACTCAAAATCTCAAGGATACTATCATGATTAACAATGCCAGCCAAAGGTGGAATATATTCAGGTAGGATCAATGGGATATGATTCACATTAGATAGATCGTCGTGGTGCTTACTTCTCTGTTAAGTTATGGGGTTGACACGGCCGAAACAACATCCAATCGAAGGGGAAGCCTGCAGTCCCCTAGTTGACGATGCCTGGATACCTTCATATATCGATCTGTCGGTCATTATGTTCTTAAGAAATTCCTCGACAAACTTCTCAAATTCACTAGGTTCGCCCGACATTCTATCTTTTAACAGACAAGCGGGGTAGACAAATGTACAGGTGGGGTCTAGTTTAAATAGCACAGCTTGACAGTTGGACAATTTTCTGCTTAGCTCAGTCAATCACGGGTAGAAAAAAGTGGTCCCAATGCAACGATCGACACATTAAATAAGTGGGGTATCGTGACGGATCTTCCAACAACCATGAAATTCTTCCATCAATGTAAGTCTATCCATTATGGTGCGATCTCAACGTCCAAAAGCGATCCATACACTCATAATTGCGTTTTCTAATCATTTCGAAGCGTCATTATAATGGTCGGGGTGCCTCCAACGGTCATCTAGCTTCGCCAAGGCGAAGTCCAATTCTGCGTGGACCTGCTGTTCTAGTGAGGTTCAAATCCTGCAAACCTGTGTCCTGTGAGGTTCTAGTCCGTGAAGTCTTCCATCTAGTTTCTGTAGCTTCTTGTAGATTTTCCAACTTAGCTTTCCTTTTATTGAGCTTTCTTGCCTTCTTCCTTGTGATCTGAGTCTCTCTAACTATTTCTGGAATCCTCTTTCCATTTTTATTCGTATCTTCCCCTAGCACAGTAGGTTCGCACTGTTGAGGTTCCCTCAAGGATTCTGAAGTTAATATCCCTTTTCATAAAACTTCTTGAGTGGGCATTTATATTTCTTGAATAGATAGGTTCTTCAAGCCTTCTTGCATTCTTTCAATCTTGATAGCTAATTCTCTTGCTTTCTGTCCCTCCTGCATAACAGTGCATTGTTACTTTGTTTTGTTGCTTCGACTTTTCCTCTCGTTCTTCTATTAGACGGTCTATTTGCCTAGCTATGAAATCCCTTAATTCTTGGTTTTTCTTTTTTGTAGCTTCTTCCTCTTTCCTTATGATCTAATCTTTCCTAAACCAAGTCTTACCTAACAATAGTGGAAAATGGACACTGTCCCCAACAAACTGAATGAATTCAAATTCTTCTTCAGTCAGTGTTCCATGAAAAATAATAGGTACATTAGTATCTCTTCCACATAAGGTTTTCATTTTTCCCTTAAGCAAGCCTATCCTTCCCAACAAAGGTACCACAATAGGCTTTCCCAAAATTTCCCAAGTTTCTTCTGTCATAATATTCACTTGTGTTTCTTCATCCAAGACACAGTCTATGTCAAAGTCTTTTATTCTTTCACTTATGCATTGTTTTTCTTTCAGGATTTTTGATAAACTTACATCTTTATGAACATCCATCGTTTCTTTTAACTGTAATAATGTATTCTGAACTTCCTCTGACCCCTTCTCTTTATGAATTTCTAACATGCCCTCAGTCTCTTGACTTTATTCATAGTTTTCTTGTCTCGTGTTCATCCCTTCAACTTTAGCAATAATCCTTGGACAATCCTCAACCTCATGAACAACAACCTTACAACAAAGACAAATAGGGTCTGCCTCAAGACATTCCTTAGAAAGATGTGTTGGCCTTTTGCAATTATAACACAATGTCACTCCTCTTTTTCTTTTAAATGTTCCCCGACCTTTTTTGTACTATGCACTTCCCCTAGGGTCATAGTGCTGGACCTGAAATCTGCAAAAAACATTTCTAGGTTCCTACATCCACTTATTAGTCCAAAAACTCTTTCTATGAATAGGAATAACATATCTTTCTTCATTTCCATTAAATTTACTCAAATAAACTGTTTCTTTCAACTGCTCCCTAGTCTTCAGACTAGGACATAATCTATTAAACATACTTAGTTCATTCTTTCAAAACAAAAATTTTCACTTATCTTTGTCTTGCCAAAGCACAAATCTTGCTTCTTTAGGATCTTACCTCTTTTCTTCAGATCAAATTAATTTCTTAGCACAAAACTTTGCAAGTCAAGTAGAGTACTGCGCACTTCAACAACACATCTACGCACAAATCTTCTCTTTTTTTTACTTCAGTTCCCAACAATCATAGTTCTAGGTCCCGACAACAAAACCATTTGTTGGCACAAGGGCAGACCCAGGGTTCAACATTTAAAAACACACCAACAAAACCCTGACTACCAGACCTTTTGGCAACACCTACGAAGCAAGCAAAGTCTCACCCGAGGTAGAAGTAGAGGGGGTTGCATGATGCAAGTGTCTATAACCAAGTTGGGACACAGATCTGTGATATAATCACTTCGCAGAATATTCTATTAACCCTTAGAAGGTGACATGCATTAGTTTCTTATCCCTATTAACATCGTAAAACATAATCAAATATAAATCGGCGCAGTAACAACAAATGGTAATATACTTAGCACTTAGCATTATAGGTTAGATCTAGCATTCATTTACCCTTAACAAAAGTAAAGTACTTAAGAAACAAATGATCTATCTATTACACATCATAATCAATCACTAAGCAGATTCATAATAGAAATAACATAGCACAAATAAAACCACGAGACACCAGATATACGTGGCTCACCCCAGGGTGGGGCTATGTCCACAAACCGCTTTGCCTCTTTATTATTCACCCAAATATTACATTCATTCACTCATGTCCACTGATACGCATAGTCGAGCTTCGCATTAGACAAGAGATCTGCACACTGAGCACCAGATCCTCCTTCCAAAACTAGGTCAAATGCACATAGCCAAATCCCTATATCACAACATTTGCACCCTCTACAAAATAATAGTCACACACATACATTCCTTTACACAAAGAAACTCGATTCACACAGAACTACTTTCACCTCCCTTCTACAATACATTCCCCTTTATTTATGCTTTACAAACCCTTACAATAAGGCCTAAACACGGGAAAAACCCATGGGCCAACGCCCCATAAACCTGTTACAAAACCATATAGGATCCTTTACTGGGTCCACATAACCCTAAAAAATGTGTGAGATCCACAATCTCAGCTCCTCCTGGGCACTCCTTCGACCAACATGTCAAAGTCCAAAAGTGGGCCAAAGCTTACCAAAGTTTCCTCAAAACTTGGTCGAGGGCCAAAAAATGTTTTAAGTTTGAATAGGTTGAAGACAGGAAGAAGGTGAAGTATGCAACTACTAGAATGAAGGGACATGAAACCATCTGGTTTAATGAATCGCAGATACACAGACAAAGGAAAGGTAAATCAAATATTAATCAATGGGATAATATGGTGAACAAAATAAAAAGTAAATTTATGCCCAAAGACTGCCAGTTGAACCTCTTTAAGAAATTACAAAACCTCAGGAAGAAAGGCATGACAGTTAAGGAGTATACATAGTAATTCTATAGGTTGAATATCATGGATGGACTTATAGAAGCATATATGGAGAATGTGGCCAAATATATTAATGGTCTTAGATACAATATTCAAGATGAGATAGGCTTGTTGAATCTTAGGTCTCTTGAGGATGCATATCAAGCATCTTTGAAAGATGAGAAAAATATTACAAGGAAGCAAAGTCAAAGGAATAGAGGACGAGGTACAACTCATGGCAGATGATCTGCTAGTGGAGGAAGAATCCAAATTACTAAAAGTGAAGGAGAAATCTTAGGCAACTAATCACCAAGAATAGGTGATTCCAGGGGTAGAATGTTTGGCTTCAGAGGAAGAGGAAGAGGAAGAAAAATAAGATTTTATACATGTGGAGAATCAGGACATATGTCTTGGGACTGTCCTAAGAATAAAGAAGCAAACCAAAGGGATGTAAATGTAGAAGAAGTAAGGGAAGAACCAACAAATGAGAAGTTGAACCAGAAGATACTAAGATAGGAGAGTCATTGATGCTGGAAAGGGTCTTGGTTAAGGTAGAAAAAGAAGCGACTGAACCAGCTCAGAGGAAAAGATTGTGCAGGAATGTATGAAAGTCAAGAGGTAAGTGTTGCAGAGTGGTCATAGAAAATAGGAGTATAGATAATTTGGTTTCCACAGAGATGGTAGAGAAGTTGGGATTGAAGAGGATGGCACATCCCTCCAACCTTTGATTATCATTCTGGAGTTAATCCACTAGCTTTTCGAGCTGGGGGCAGAGTACCAACCATCCATGGGTATCCCAACCTTTAGAAATTACGTTGGGAATTTACAAGCATAGTTTAATTTTGTTTCAAGCTTGTGTAAAAATGAAACCAATATCGAGCTTAATCTTTGTTCTTTCTCGTGCTCACAAAACATGAGAATGTAATCGAGTAGAACTTTATCACTTTTTTATACTCGTAAAGGTTATACAAAAAGGAACCCCCTGAAGTCTCCTTTAAGCTCTTTTCAGACTCTCTAAACATGAAAATATTGTCAAGTGATCTTGCTTCCTTTCACACTCATTAAAAGGTTTGAAAGGGCGTCTTTCGAGCAATAGTTTGTCTCTTTTTCATCCTCACAAGACTAAAATTACAAAAAAGGACAATCCTGGAGTCGCCTTTAAGTTCTTTTTAGACTCTCTAAACATGAAAAACCATCGAGTTTTCCTTCTCTGGACTCACTAAACTACAAATTGAAGGGCCCATATGGGGACAAACCCTTACTTCTTCCATTTCGTTAAATAAAGGAACAGGATCTTATCGAAGGTGAGTTATATCGAGCATGTGTTATCCTCCTCGAGCTTGTTAAATTAAAAAGAGGTACTCATCTATCTAGGTGGGGGAAAAAATTGAAGGAAGTGGGTCATGTTTTTTAGAATCCTTTATGGAAGCTTTTGTCTCCCTTGAACATGGAACCTATTTGCGTCTCATCTTACAGTTGGGTAATCTTATTGTCCCTGATTCATACCAATTCCATGTGTCGCCATACTTTTTTTTCCAGTTGAAGAGTGCTCTTATTGTCATCACATTACATTTTTGGTACTCATCGAGTTAGTACTGCCAAGTCAGTCATTGTGCCTCATCATGTTCAAGGGAAGTTTCACTTCAAACCATCCATCTGCAGTATTTCTAGTTTCCATTTCTTGTGTTAGTCCATACTCATTTGATTCACCATCTTACATCACTTTCCTATGTCAGTTTCGTGTCTCATGGGGGATACATCAAGCCCCTCCTTCGACGAGTCTTTTCCTATTGACTTCAACACATCATCCATGAATTAGAATTAGAAACTAGTTAGTACCTTTGGACTTGCATGACTCAATGGTAGGCCTTCTCACCTCCGACAATAGGTTTACATCATTGACCTTTGATTGGATGACTCCACGAATGTTTTACTTCATATCATTTATTCACATTCGTTGGATTGCACTAGTGCACCTTGGGAGTCATTGACATCATTGGTGATTTCCCTCATGCTTTTTAACAGTTTACCTCAATAACCGGTGATCAAGTGGCTTTTACCATGTTCGACATCAAAACATATATTCACATGGCTAGATTCGTACCACATCGGGATTGGGACAAAGACCCCAGGTTGAGCATTCACTCTTATATCTATTTTCCCCAGGCTGCAAAAGGAGATCATTTGAGCATGATGATGTATATACTGTCACATAGATCCACATTATATTGGTCTGTGGTTATGTTTTATCATATCGTAGCTCCACTATGTATTTCTCGTGGCTACGATTAGTTCATGTCATTGAGGTATGGATCCACATTGTATCTTTTGTGTTCATATCCTTAGTCAATATTTTTCATGGATCCACAATGTATTTGTCAGCGACCGTGCTTTGATTCATCTCGTATTAGGAGCATAGGTATGTCTGCCTTGGAAATGGAACATTTTTTAATATTGTTTGATGGTTGTGTTGCCAATTTCTGTTGTAGGAAAATCCCCCCGTAGATAGGTGAATCTCGTCTTGGATTCTAGAACCCTATACCAAGATAGAAAACATGCTAACATTGGACACTAACATTCATTTGAATATAACTAACTAATCAAAAAGAGAAGGAGAAGGAAGAAATTGTGATGCACCTTATTTTGATGGTTGTCCTCGCTTCTCCGACTTGAGCTTGATCTCTGATCTCCTTAGCACTTTTTGACACCTGAAATGAAATGGAAAACGAGACAAATAACTCCTACTCTACTCTATAAGATTAGTCCAATAAAATCCATCTATAATACAAACATATGTAAAGAGACATAGGTTGGAAGGAAATAGGCCAAGCAATATATTAATGATAACTCTTAAAGAAAAACTTACAAACTGTAGATGCAGTTGCAACAGCTTCCCAAATTCCTCCTCGTCTAGCCCTTGCACAAAGATCCAAAATCATAGGTTTTATATCCTAAATCGTTCTCCCAAGACCATAGGTTTGAAACCTCAAATCTCCACTATTCTCTCCTTCTCCATGGAAAGCCCTCATTATATAGGATTTGGAGGCTTAACCACCATGGAGAGGATCACTCACCATATCCACTAAAAAGGGACCTGAAAGATATTTTGGGAGAAAATATATCCTAAGGATTTTAGGGAGGAAATATATCTCAAGGATTTTAAGGAGGAAATATTTCAACCGTCCATGAGATCCTCCACCTTCCCTAAAAAATAGGAAACCAAATGTGAGGTGGATTCTCACACTTAATTAATTTATTTTTCATGAATATTAATAATAATTCATGTGCACTTGGTATTTTGACCTTAATGTAATATATCCCTCCTCTACATTGACTAGGGATTGTGACATAGGTTATTCCATGGTGTCAAGGTGTATGAGACACTTATATGACACTTACGACACTTAGGGTGAGGTACCTAGGTGTGAAAATTTCATGTGTAACAAAATACCCCCTAAAGTGTGAGGTCAGAAGAGAGAATGATGGTCAAAACACTTTATAAATCTTTAATGCAAGGGTGTGGAGTTGGAGAACCTGGAATAAGATGCAAACAACCATCAAACAATATTAATAAATGTTCCATTTCCGAGGTAGGCATACCTATGCTTAGAATACAAGATGACTCAAAGCACGACCGCCCACCAATACACTGCGGATCCGAAATATATTGACTAAGGATATGGCCACCAAAGATACAATGTGTATCCATACCTCCATGACATGAACTGATCATAGCCACGAAAAATACACAGTGGAGCTACGAGATGATAAAACATAGCCATAGACCAATACAATGTGGATCTATGTGACAGTCTATACATTAGCATGCTCAAATGATCTCCTTCACAACCTGGGCAAAGAAGTTTAACAGAGTGAATGTTCAACCCAGGGTCTTCATCCCAATCTCGATGTTGTATGAATCTATCCATGTGAATAGATGTTTTGATGTCAAAAATGGTAGAAACCACTTGATTACCGATCATTGAGGTAAATTGTTAACAAGTGCGATGGAAATCACCAATGATGTCATTGACTCCCAAGGTACCCTAGTACATTCCAACGACTGTGAATAAATGAGCTAAGGTTGAACATTCATGGAATCATCCAATCATAGGTCAATGATGTAAACCTACTCTCGGAGGTGAGGAGGCCTTCCATTGAGGCATGAAGGTCCCAAGGTACTAACTGGTTTCTAAGTCTAATTCTTGGATGATGTGTTGAATTTGACAGGAAAAGACTCGTCAAAGGAGGGCCTTGATGTATCCCCCATCAGCGACACAAAACTGACATAGGAAAGTGATGTAAGATGGTGAATCAAACGAGTATGGACTGACATAGGAAATGGAATCTGGAAATACTACAAATGGATGGTTTGAAGTGAAACTTCCCTTGAACATGATGAGGCACAACGATTGACTTGGAAGTATTGACTCAACAAGTACAAAAAATGTAATGTGACGACAATAAGAGCACTCTTCAACTAGACAAAAAATATGGTGACACATGGAGTTGGTATGACTCTGAGACAAGAATATTACCCAACTGTAAGACGAGATGTAAACAAGTGCCATGTTCAAGGGAGACAAAAGATTCCATAAAGGATTCTCAAAAACTTGACCCACTTCCTTCAATTTTTTCTGCCATCCAGATATATGAGTACCTCTTTTTAATTTAACAATCTCTAGGAGGATAAGACATGTTCAATATAACTCACCTTCGGTAAGTTCCTCTTTCTTTATTTAATAAACTTGAAGAAGTAAGAATTTGTCCCCATATGGGCCCTTCAATGTGTAGTTTAGCAAGTCCAAAGAAGGAAAAATCGGTGGTTTTCATGTTTAGAGAGTCTAAAAAGAACTTAAAGGTGACTCCAGGGTTATCCTTTTTCATAATTTTAGTCTCATGAGGTCGAAAAAGAGATAAACTACTACTTGAAAGATGCCCTTTCAAACCTTTTAACGAGTGTGAAAGGAAGCAAGATCACTCGAAAATATTTTCATGTTTAGAGAGTCTAAAAAGAGATTAAAGGAGACTTCAGGGGGTTCCTTTTTCGTATAACCTTTACGAGTTTGAAAAAGCAATAAAAGTCTACTCGGTTACATTCTCATGTTTTGCGAGCACGAGAAAGAACAAAGACTAAGCTCGATATTGGTTTCATTTTTACACAAGCTTGAAACAAAATTAAACTATGCTTGTAAATTCCCAACGTAATTTCCAAAGGTTGGGATACCCATGGATAGTTGGTACTCTACCCCCAGCTTGAAAATATAGTGGCTTAAATCTAGAATGATAATCAAAGGCTGGAGACATGCCCCCCCAAGATTCAATTCATTCACCAACTTTGAGGTTGTCACCAATTTCTGTACTAGATGGAGAAAAAGGATAAGGGTGGATGAAATGAAGGCTCAAATACGAGACCTAACAAAAGACTTGACTTGGTGTGAGAGGTGACTTATTCATTTTTTAAAAATCTTGACATATGAAAATAACTATGCTCATGGCTCCGGGTTCAATCCCTAGATTTATGTTTCATTTTTTAATGAGCTTTCCATAGAGAGGAAAATTGTGCTCGAGACCTTTGTTTCATTTTTTAACGAGCTTGCCACAAAGAAGTGAAACTATGCTCAAGACCTCTATTTCATTTTTTAACGAGCTTTCCACAGAGAAGAAAAACAATGCTCAAGGTTCTGGGTTCAATCCCTAGATTTCTGTTTCATTTTTTAACGATCTTGCTATAGAGAGGAAAACTATGCTCATAACCTTTGTTTCATTTTTTATCAAGCTTGCTACAAAGAGGAAAACTATGCTTGTAGCTTCTGTTTCATTTTTTAACGAGCTTGTCACAGAGAAGAAAAACTATGCTCATAGCTTCGTCTTGATCATGGCTTCCAAGAGGATAATACTCTGGAAGGAATACATGTCAAGGGAAAAACGTCAACCATGGCTTCCAAGAGTTCTTTGCTAGATGGAATAAAAGCACTCCGGAAGGAATACATGTCGACGATCTCGATAAGGGTAGGGATATCTGGCTCTAATATCCCTATCTAGGAGATTACCATGTCAACTACTAGATCCAAGTCAGGAGAAGGGAGGGATTCCTTCTCGTGTGGGGTTGAATGCATGGGGCATGTTATTACATAATTGACCTGTTGTGGGGTGGAAATCCCTGGAATTTAAGGATTGTTCAAGGAATGCGGATGGTTGACCATCAGATGAGGGTTAATGAATGAAAGTTGGTCGATCATTACTATGTTTCTGTTGTGAGGGAAACACATCACTCGAAAAAGAGTCGACACAAAATATCTCATAGCAGTCTCTCCCGAGGAGTAGGTTAAAGTCCAAGGGTTCATGAACTACCATTACATCAATGTAGACCATTTTTCCTCCCAAAGTAATCTAAAACTAAGGAAGGATACCTAAAGGTCGATTATCTCTTTTGTCAAAGGTCAACATATTCTGAGTCATGGGTGCAAGACGTGGGGAACCAAAATCTTTCCAAGCATTCATGGATAAGATGCTAACATAAGTACCTTTTTTTATTACAGTGTTAGAAATACTCCTATCACAAACCTACATAGTGATTTGGAAAGGCACATAAGAGGGAAGATGAGGTTCTGTCAAATGATTTCAATTAATAGAAATCATATGATTGCTTGAAGGGGGTGCCATCGGGATGAGCAGAGTGCCTGATTGTCTAGGTGAATTAGTATTAATGAGGTAGACTTGAGAGACATCCTCACTCTTTGAATGAGGAGTGGGATTGACTGGTGGTGGAACTAGATCAACCACTTTGGTTTCACTCTTCAAAGGAGGAGTCAGATCGACCGATGGAGGAACCATATCGACCACTTTGACACTCTTCAAAAGAGGAGTGGGATCAACCGATGACAAGACTTGATCGACCACTTTGGGTTCACTCTTTAGATGAAGAGTGGGGATGACTGATGGCAGAACTGGATCAACTACTTTGGGTTCACTCTTTAAATGAAGAGTGGGGATGACCAATGACAGAACTGGATCAACTACTTTGGTTAGTGGTTCAATCAAGGATGAAACCAGATTGGCCACCTGATCAACCGGACTGACCGGGGATGGAACCGGATCAACCAATCCATAAACTAACAGTGGGTTAGGAGAAATATTACGATAACCAGTTGGTATTTTAAGCTTTTCAAAAAGAGAACAAGCCTCGTCCATACGATGACAAAGGTGAGAGTAATGATCACTTTCACATAACATGCAAGGAAATTTGACAGTTCTCTTCTTGTTACCAACCTTAATGTCACTATTTGATGAGGTGTCACCAACATGTCCACCAGGCGCCGACGACATAGAAGACCACATTTCTAAGACCTTGGGAAGACCGGGGAAATCCCTCAGAAAGTGGTCACCCTTACAAAGACTGCAAAGGAATTTGGCTTTCAGATTCTTCGTTGTAGTATTATCGACCTCATCAACACTCCCAATATGATTAACAGTAGCTGGTTCCTTGGATCCAACATCTGATGTGGTTGGAGGCTTGGTCCTTTTCGATTTCTTCTTCTTCTTATCAACCTGGTTACTTGCTTTAGAGATTTCACTAGGTGAAGAAGGAGAAATGGAAGGAGACTTAATGGGTGAAGAAGGTGAAAAGTCAACATGAGGTTGATGTGTGGGTGGTGTGCTTACATATGAATCACTAGGCACATTCGAAACACTGAGAAGATTCGATATCACTGGAGTGGGGAACAACCAAACCAGTAATCCGATCACAAGTCCTGGAAGACTCAGTGTGGCAATGCATGAAGGACCAAAATTTCTGAAAGAAGGAAAGGCGAAAGGTTCCCCAAAAAAATGGGTTCCTCCATTGGTATTCCTAGGAATTGATGCCATTGACACTGACTCGACCTAAGGTCCACTTAAGAAAACAAATAGCACACGCTAAAAATTAGAGAAGCAAGTAATCAAACAAACTTTCCCACAATGAAACCACTAGTTGGTGATGAAATCCAACATCACAAGATCAATATAGGAAGGGGATGGGATAGCGTGGGTGGATCAGTTACGTTGTCAACCTGCTTAATGGACTTACGCCTTGGTGTAATATTCCACACAATAATCATGGATTTACTCTCCAAGGATCCCGTGTGAATTTGACCAACGTCTGTTCCAGGTACAACGAAGACTTCCCTTCACCGTCACTTTGTGTAAAGACCCTAAAGAATATGGCTACTAAGGTCACCAATTCGAAGTCAGCCTCTAGGAGGGTACAATCGACAATCCATTCTAAACGTATGGGTAGGATAACAAGTCTAAAATCCTTCAAGAGAACCAAGGACAAGTGGACCAGTAGAACTACAGAGGACCCCGAACGGATTTAGAATTCATGAATCACCGAGACCAAATGAATACAATTGTACCTCAAGAAGAACCCCTAATATACGATCTTACTACTACAAACGATTAAACCTCAAAGGGATAATATCTGTTGCTGTCCCGAATGCGACCTCGTGCGTAACCCCTGTGTGAGAGGGGGATCCCATCTATGATTATACTAAAATTGGATTTTACTCTCCCTATCGCAAGATGCTAAGTTTGTTTGACAGCTTTGGAAAGTTTTCCTTTCAACCTATTCCAAATCGATGGAACCTAAGCTAATGTAGGTTTTCTACTAGACAATGTAAAAATGTCTGATAAATTTTATTTTAGCGCTTGATTTTTAAGGTTTTTTTTTACTTAAGAGGAAAATGGTGTGGACTAAATGGTGTTTTTACCAACTCTAAACAATGCAAATAAATAAGAATGCAAATATTTCACTTCGATGAAAGCTATATTACGAGAAGGAGAAAACGTTTATCATTCCCATATGAACAATGTCCCAAAATTTTATTAAACTCATCAATATGAATATCCTCAAGAAGATCCAAAGAGAATGTACACCAAGACAAGATTCTTGGCCCCCCCTGGCCATGAGGGGGACATTTATTTAAGAATTTAAGACCAAAAATGCCAAAAACCATGCAATTTCGCTACTTCAAATGAAAGCTAGTTTAACTACCCAAACAAAAGAATGAAACTATATTCTTTGTTTGATTCTAATGTATAAATAAATTAAATGCAAATCCTTTAATGCTCCACTACTTTCAATTAAAATATAGAGTCAGATGCAGATGCAAGATACATGAAGAAAAAAGGGCTACAAACAAAGCATGCACTCAAAGCAATAAGAACTGAATGAAAAAAAGTAGGGGATAACTTGTTCTAACAAGATCTCAATCAAGTATTCAATAATCAATGAATAATTCAAGGAAAACAAGAAAATCAAGAGAATAATCCAAGAAAAGAAAGGGAGAAAAATGAATCACTCAAACTGTCCCGACAAACCAAGCAGCGAGAAAGGGAAATTTCACAATGCTGAAAAGTTTCAAACTCCAATCAATAAAATAGGAAGCGATAAGTACCAAATATCAACCTAAACAACTTCACAAATCAACATACAGAGTCTGTGCAAATATTTCTGCAAAACAGACTGCAAAAATATGAGCAGAAGAAGGCAAAAAACCTCCAAGAAAGAGACTAGTGCTCCCTAAATCAAGGGCATAGAGCGCTATAGAGATCTGTAAATCATTGTAGGGGGGCTCTTATCAGAGATCAATGCTCTGATATTCTCTCTAGGGGAGTGCTACCCTTCCCAAAAATTCAAAACAAAGCCACAAAATTCAAAAAAACTCACCCAAAATTCACAAAAATTGGTGAAATTGCTAGTGAAGATGGGAGAAAGGTAATGGATCATGAACAAACAATTAAACTAATATAAAAGGTGGTAAAATGGAAGGTAAAATCCAAGGAAAGACGAATCAATTTCGATCCTCAGTGGATTTGCCAATTTCTGTTGTAGGAAAAACCCCCTGCGGACAGGTGAATCTCCTCTTGTATTCTAAACCCCTATACAAAGACAAAAAGCATGCTAACATTGGACACTAACATTACTTTGAATCTAACTAACTAATTGGAAAGAGAATGATAAGGAAGAAAGTGTGATGCACCTTATTCTGATGTTTTTCCTTACTGCTCCAACTTGAGCTTGATCTCCGAGCTCCTTAGCATCGTTTGACACCTGCAATGCAATGGAAAATGAGAAAAAGAACTCTTTATCTACTCTATAAGATTAGTCCAATGAAATCCATCTATAATAAAAACATATGTAAAAGGACATAGGTTAGAAGGAAATAGGCCAATCAATATATTAATGATAAATCTTAAAGAAATACTTACATACTGTAGATGCAGTTGAAACAACTTCCCCAAGTCCTCCTTGTCCAACCCTTGCAAAAATCTCCCAAAATCATAGGTTTTATATCCTAAATATTTCTCCAAAGACCATATTTTTGATACCTCAAATCTCCACCATCCTATCCTTTTCCATGGAAATCCCTCATTATATAGGATTTGGAGGCTTAACCACCATGGAGAGGATCATTCATCAGATCCACTAAAAAGGGATTTGAAAGATATTTGGGGAGAAAATGTCTCTTAAGGATTTCAGGGAGGAAATATTTCTCAAGGATTTTAAGGAGGAAATATTTCAACCATCCATGAGATCCTCCACCTTCCCTAAAAAATAGGAAACCAAATGTGAGGCGGATTCTCACACTTAATTAATTTTTTTTTCATGAATATTAATAATAATTCATGTGCACTTGGTATTTTGTCTTTGATGTAATATATCCCTCCTCCACATTGATTAGGGATTATGACATAGTTTATTCATGGTGTCAAGGTGTATGAGACACTTATATGACATTTACGACACTTAGGGCGAGGTACCTAGGTGTGCAAATTTCATGTGTAACAATCCCACTCTCTATAGAGTGTCTTGGTTGCATAAAGGACATTAACTCTTGGTGAATGAGCAGTCTAAGGTGGAAATACAAATTTGTAACTATAAAGATGTGGGGTTATGTGATATAATGCCAATGGATGTATGACATGTTGTGTTGGGAAGACCTTAACAATATGATAGGAAATCCATTCATGATGGTAGAAGGAATACTTACTCCTTAGAGAAAGATGGGAAGAAACATATGTTGTTACCTTTGAAAGATGAGACAACTAAAGGTGAATCATGACCTAGTATTATATTGATGAGTGGAAAATAAATGTTGCAAGGAGTTAATAAAGTTGAGGAGTTACATTTTTCTCTAATTGCTAAGACAAAGGTAATATTTACTGCTGCAAATTTAAATGATCTGCCTGAAGAAGTTCAAGGTATGCTTGATGAGTTTGTTGATATTATAGTAGATGAACTTCCTAATGTATTACCACTTGTGAGAAGTATCAATCATCATATTTATCTGATACCTGGAGAAAGTTTTCCTAACAAGGTAGATTATAGATTGACCCCTCAAGAAAATGAGGAAATTAAGAAGCAGGTGCAGGAATTGTTGGATAAATGACTGGTGAAGGAAAGATTGAGTCCATGTGTAGTACCAACAATGCTTAGTCCAAATAAGGATGGAGGATGGTGCATGTGTATTGATTCCAGGGCTATCAAAAAGATTACTATCAGGTGTATGTTTCCCTTACTTCAATTACTGATTTGATGGATTGTTTATCTGGTTCAATACAATTTTCAAAAATAGATTTAAAAAGTGGTTATGATCAGATAAGGATTAGAGAGGGGGATGAATGGAAGACTGCATTTAAAACAAACAATGGTTTGTATGAGTGGTTGGTGATGCCCTTTGGACTCTCAAATGCACTAGGTACATTCATGAGATTAATGAATGAAGTACTGAAAGAATACATTGGGAAATTTTGTTATTGTTTATCTTGACGACATTCTGATTTACAGTCAAACTAAATAGGAGCATTTGAAACATCTTAAGATGGTTTTGAGTAAACTGCAGAAGGAAAAGTTGCTGATAATTTGAAAGAAGTGTAGTTTCATGAAGAAGGAGCTTATATATCTAGGATTTTTAGTCTCTGAAGAAGGCTTGAAGATGGATCCAGAAAAGGTACCGACAAATATTGATTGGCCAACTCCAAGAAGTGTACATGAGGTAAGAAGCTTACATGGTCTTAAAATTTTTTACAGGAAATTTATTAAAGGTTTCAGTCAGATTTGTGCACCCATAGTTGAGACTGTCAAAGAGAGTAGACAACCATTTAAATGGACTGAAGCAACTGATAGGGGTTTTAAATTATTGAAGAAAAATATCACTGGAAAACCTGTGTTGGCTTTACCAAGTTTTGATAAAACTTTCCAAATTGAAAATGATGTTAGTGGGACAACAAGAGGGGTTGTATTGAGTCAGGAGAAGAGACCAATTGCATACTTTAGTGAAAAGTTGAATGAGGAAAAATAGAAATATTATTCATATGATAAAGAGTTTTATGTAGTTGTCCAAGCACTTAAGAAGTGGAGGCATTATTTAATGCCTAAATAATTCATTTTATATACATATAATCATGCATTGTAGTTTATAAGTAGTCAACACAAGTTGAACCAAAAACATGCTAAATGGGTGGAATTTATGCAATGTTTCATTTTTGTGATCAAACATATAAGTGGAAAATCTAATAGAGTTGTTGATGCGTTGAGCAGAGTAAATTTAATTTTACAAGAAGTTAGAGTCAACACTTTAGGATTTGATGAATTGTTAGCAATGTATAAGGAGGATGCCTATTTTCAGGAAGTTTATGCAGCTTGTAAAAACCATGTTTCCCATAATAGAGATCAATGGTTAGACTACATGTTGCAAGAAGGTATGTTGTTCAAAAATAGTAAGCTATGCATACCTAAGTGTTCCATGAGGGAAAATTTAATAAAGGAAAAGCATAGTGGAGGGATGTTAGGACACTTTGACCAGGACAAGACATATGCTCAGGTAAGTAATTTTTATTACTGGCCAGGAATGAAAAATGATGTAAATAAATTTGTGGATAAGTGTAGGATCTATCAGCATGGAAAGGGGAGGAGTCAAAACATAGGATTGCATCATCCTTTACCTATCCCAAATAGACCTCAAGATTCTGTCAGCATGGACTTTGTTTTGGGTTTACAAAAAACTTAGAAGGGAAATGATTCTATCTATGTTGTGGTACATAGATTTTAAAAAATGGCTCATTTTATTGCTTGTAAAAAGACTAATGATGCAACTAACATTGCAAATTTTTTTCTCAGAAGTAGTAAGGTTGCATGGACTATGTATAAGCATTGTCTCTGATAGAGATACCAATTTTGTAGGTCAATTATGGATGACATTATGAAGGAAGTTGGGTACAAACCTTAATTTCAGTTCAACATATCACCCTCAGACTGATGGGCAAACATAACTAGTAAACATGAGTTTAGGGAATATTTTGAGAAGCATGGTGTATGAGAACCCAAAGCAATGGGATCAATTACTTGCCCAAGCAAAATTTTCTTATAATGATTCTCTAAACAAAAGTACATGTAGAATTCCATTTCAGATAATTTATGGAATGCATCCAAGGGGAGTATATGAATTGAAAAATATGGGAAATCAAGAGATGAGGAGTGTTGTTGGTGAATATTTTATAGTCAACATACAGGAAACGCAGGAAAATGTCAAGTATGAACCACAAGAGAGCAGTGGAAAATACAAGAAAATAGTTGATATGAAAATAAGGAAAGTGGATTTTTAGTTTGGTGACTTGGTCATGGTATATTTGAGAAAGGAAAGGTTTCCTATAGGGACATTTAACAAGTCGAAGCCAAAGAAAATTGGGCCTTGCAGAATACTGAGGAGATTTTCTGCAAATGCATATGAGGTGGAACTTCTAAATGACATTGGAATATCTCCAATATTCAATGTGGTGGACTTGTATCCATTCAAGGAATCCGACAGTGGAAAAACATATGAACCTATAGGTGAGAAAAATAAGATCGAATGGGAAGAAAAATTACCTAAGAAGACACACCGAGAAATTGAGAAAATTTGGACAAAAGAGTGACAAATAAAACCAGAGGAAAATAACACTTTCATTATTTGGTAAAATGGAAGGCTCAACCAGCAGAGGATTCTACTTGGATGACAACAATAGAGGTGCAAAAATATCGTGTTGATTTTGAATACATGATCAACAATTATTTTCTTCCCCGAGAGTTTAATGCAAGAGCATCTGAACCAAATGATCACTTTTGGCTCAAAAGGTCAAAAACATTTACTAAGGGAGTTGCTTCCCTAATTGTTCATTTTTTTGTGTAATAAATCTCTCTAATACCTCTAGAAGGAATCAACGATCTTTATGTTAGTTAGGAGGTTGGGTGGTTTCGTAATTATAGATGATGAGAGAATTTGTAAGGATTAGGAGTGATCAGTTTGTTAGAATAGTTGAGGCTCAATAGAGATTAAATTTGATGAATATTGTAATAGAAGGGGTTTGCTAGAAGGTAGATGGGAGTGAGAAACAAAGCGAGCTCTGAGATTTGTAACTGGGCCTGCAGATGAATAAAATGATCAGTATTTTAAACATTGAATTTTTGTGTGAGCATATGATTCATTAACCTGTGATTATCAATTGTCTTTGTATGTAATCAAATAATACTGAGAACCTCCCTTAGATAATTTGTAGGCTTAGGATTGTAGGAATACCTTCGATAAACTACAGATAGAGATCGTAAAAGATCCAAGAGGAACCCTGGTCATATCGGGTTCCCATAAAGTTTTCACAGACGAAGAAGTTTAATCGTTGATCCTGGAGGAGGAGAAATGTCAGCAGTCAAATCTATCAAATATCCATTGGATTTAAATGAATAAAATCTAGCCATACGATTGAAATCGACGGTCCGAAAGGATTGCAGAGCGCGAAGGCGAAATTAATCGGTGTGTTGTTTGAAGTTTCGTAATCAACTAACACAATCGATCTCGTCGGGGTGGATGATAAACAACCACGATTAAAAGAGGTTGGGCGAGCACTTTTCATATTGCAGAGATTGAACTCTCCAATAAAGAGAGAGCACTTTGAGATTCTATAATCACTATGAGTCGTCGATTTGTGAACGATCGGTGGATGAACCTGCAATGAAACCATGCGTTAATGCTGCGTAAAATCGTACTGTGATTGAGTCCTGTGGGTGATTTGGGAGTCTGGTTTTGAACTCTGTCAGTTGTTGGGAAGTTTTAACTTTGGAATTGCATAGTAATTCCTCTCTTTGCAACATTTCCATAAATATTTTACACTCTTTTGTACTTATATTGCAAACAAAGTTATCATCATATATAGAAATTATGAAATATTTTTTACAAAATAATATTTTTTAAACATGCATATACACATCAATGTTCATTACTATTTATTGTGCATTGTTGAACCCATACGCATATGATACTAAAATCAATGGTATTTATATTTTAAACTCATCAGTGCTATTGACAAAAATATCTGCACCAGTGCGATATTACTGTATAGTGCACACCACATACCACAAAAATATTTTTTGAAAAAAAAACTCACAGCGACAGGGTTTGAGATCCATTGCAATGAGTGGTACCATTGCAATGGATACAAAAATCCCCATATATGAGTAAAGAAATCCTATAAAAGTATATATATATATATATATATATATATATATATATATATATATATCCTTGTGAAATACAAAGAGGGGAACCAAGAAAAATAACAAGAAAGTTAGGGCTTCCAATGCTGAAGGTAACTATGAAACCCTTTTTTTAGAATGTATTGAAAATAGTTTGAATCAAATAGGGAAAGATTGAGACAATCAATCTAATGAAATCACATAATTGGGTTTTCTTCTCTACATATTTGTATGTGGCCTACAATGAGCCCTTTCAAATTTGGCTCTTCAAAAAAATATAACCACTCCAAAGTCTCTGTTGGTAAATCTCTCTTGCACAAATATCCCCCTTAATTGTTTCCAAAATAATGAAACAATAAATAATGTTTTCATTTATAAACACATAATTTCGAATAATGAAATTCCTGCTCATTTTGTTGTTGTATATTTCGATGCATTGATGATAAATGCGAGTGTTGTTTTTTTGTAACTTATCTTTTCAGTGCACTATATAGTTTATAGTGAATTGATGAATTGTAAAGTACAATGATGTGCTCTATAAGTAGAAAAGCACTGACAAAACATATACATTTAAAAAATGAAAAATTTTCTTATTTTTTCACTGTAAAATCAATGCGTTACATAGTTTTAAGCTCCCTAGTGTGCTCTCTACATATAAACACACAGATCTCAATTTTATTAACAAAATAGAAATGAAAACCTCTGCAAATAAATTTTGTAGAGATTTTTCTTTGCAGAGGTAGTAATGGAGGTCATGTTGGGGTGCTTTTCATAATTTAGCACATTGTTTCCTTTTTATACAGGCATAACGATGTCTTTTATATAGATTTTAAATATTTTAATAAAAAAAAATTGTACATTTGTATATGATGCATCGACGATAGTGAAAAAATGAGGGGGAGGAGAATGTGATGCCCTAGTTTCACCCCCAAGTTGTAAATTGTATATGTATAGATGATATAGGATGGTGAGCCAGTAGGTCAAATGACATGTTACCTTGGTTGAACTAACTTAATGGTCAATTGTATCGACTACTTAGTCGACTCAACCATACAATCGAAATACATGTTACATTAGTCGACTACATGATTAAGTTGACTTCCTAGATAGTGTGTTTTGGGCGAGAGTGCCTATAATGTTTTGGGTTCAAGAGCCTATAAATAATGAATCTATAGATCCTAGCTATGTAATTTTACACAAATCTCATTAATAAAATACTTCATGACTGCAAACCAAGTAAAAAAAGAAAAAATATGGAGGGATAGGGCTCCACAAGAGGGAAAGGTGAGGGGGATAAATGAAGAAATGTTCTTAAGACAAGTCATAAACTTATTTTACCCTAAATTCACTTTATGAGGATGTATTCCGAAGTCATAAAGGTATGATATAATCCTAAAGTCATAACTTTATGTACTTTATCCTAAATTTCCAAAGTGATCGGATGAGTTCCCAAGTGGTGGGATTGTATTTATTCGAGCGTCACTTGTCAAAAGGGTGGAATGCATATATAAGTTGTATTTCCAATAGAAAAGGGATCATTATTAGGGGAATCCTTGGTACATTATATGAATTGGATTTGGGTGTGAGCCTGGAGAGCCACTAAGACCTCGTATCCTAGTAAAAATTGTGAATCATAAGTGGGGTTCTATTGCCAATTCTCCTTAGGTTACCTTGGGGAAGGCTATATCCCTATAGGGGAAATTGAGTGGGTAGGATTTTCGAGTGTTTGAGACCTAGAGGGTTCCTAGAGACTCCATTTGTGCAATTGGAGTTCCTAGAGCCACATCTTTGAGACTTCAAAACCGAACTATTATGGAAACTTGGAAGGGAAGTGGGACAACCAAAATAAATGCAATATAGAGAAGGGGGTACACTTCCTTAGGTTGTACAGGTTGAGGGGAATAATATTTGTGGGTTGTAATTGATGTCAAAGTTTGGTACGTTGGTTCGAATGCTTACCTTTACTATCTACGAGACCTAGTTGTCTTAGTTATCCTTTTCCTTGGTGGAGTCATAAGCCAAAATCGAGGGTGACCTTCTATTGAGATATTTATAACAACAATTTATGTGGTTGGGTGGAACATTTGAGATATAAAACTAGTTAGTGATTGCATAAAAGATAAGTGTTATCGTTATGATGTTTTTCATGTGTCTTTTGATGTTCTTAATTTCTCTACATATTTATATTCATGTATGTCTATTTTGTTATTCATGGATATGCATGTTATTAGGATTGGATATTTGTATCACATGCATGGAATAATTATTATATGGTATTAGAGTGGTTAATTATGAAACACGAGGCAAGTTGGATGACATTCGAAAGTACAACAAGAACATAGGAAGAATGGTAGTAACATGGATCAAACAAGAGTTTGGGCATGTTACAAAAGGATTCCATTTGGTGGGATCATCATTGGCAAGTTAAGAATATTAGTGAAAGAAAAATTGAATGGAGATAGTTCAAGAAATAATTCCACTAGAAGTATCTTTCTAAACATTACTATGAGAGGAAGATATAAGATTTCCATGATCTTAAGTAGGGAAACATGACGATGGATGCATATGAAAGGAAATTCTTAGAACAACTAAAATATGTCCGGTACATCAAAAATGAAAAAGTAAAAATACATTTCTTTATAAATGGGATACCTTCATTCTAAGATGATGAAATTCAATTTGATGAACCTGATGCTTGTATCATAAAAACAAAGATAAATCAAATTTGAAGAAGGCTCAAAAGGAGAATAAAAAACAGAAACAATATCAAAGGAAGAATGGTTTAACCTTCAGATATATCTATGGGAATGACCATACATTATTCAACTCCAAGGGGTGTGTACATATTGCTAGCCTCATAAATCATAGGTGTAACGTCCCCGACCATCCATGCTGGGACACACTATGCCAGAGAACTCTTATTGTTCTCTCTGCAGAACATACTATAACATACCCAGTATCAAACTGAGTTATGCCACATAAATTTTTTGAAATGCATGCAATTAAGATACATACACACAGAACTCTTGTGAAATCATTATATAAAAAATGTGAACATACAAATACATCTGTAAATACACAGATTCAAACTGAAATAACAGTAAACATATACATGCAGCATATACGGGAAATACCCATAAAAATAAACACAGTTATAACCGCACATATGACAACCCATAAAAATAAGCATGTAAATAACAAGGCATCATGTAAATTTATCACACAATTGACACTTATCTTGGTAATAATGTCACCAATTGCGTGCAGACCTTCCAAAAACCTCCTAACCTTAGACCACACTGTTCATCACTCTCAACAACGAGTCACCCCCGAGCTGGGACTAAACTCCACCCGGGTAAAGGGATTCCTAACCAGGCTAAAGGCTCATAGACAATAGGAAAGACTTTGTCACAGATGCCAACTCAAACTAATAGCCTACAGTCCCTCACTCTCCACATGCCTGTCCAACCCAGGAAGTGTGCCCCTTCTTTGCTCAACAGTCCTTCAGCTGCCTCACTTCCTTTCTGAGCTTCAGCAACAGGTCAGACATAAAGTCTCAAAGCATTGTAGCTGCAGTTTAGCACCTTCAGGAAATCAATTCCCAACAATTATCTCACTCATAGAATTTCTCACAGGCCTAGCAACCCACCTCTTCAATATCCCACGGGCCTAACAACCTGCTTCTTCAATCCACCTCCCAATCTAACCAACTACACCCTCACCAAATGGCCATGGATACAGGTTCAGGTACAGTCATGAAGGTATGAAATATAACTCAATGGTTGTATGCATGCTCTTGGATGATTGAATGGATGACTGAATGATGGTAGGAATGATGGGGATAATGATGGAAAAGATGATAGGAAATATACTAAGTCCCAACAATATGTATGCATGTCCCCAACTTGACACTTGTCATGTTGGGTGCTACTTTGGCCCACTTGTCCCCAACTTTAGAACTTAGGATAAAATAATTATCCATACTTTATATTTAAGAAATATTAATATAATATTCCTTTCTGGCTTAAGCTCCCTAGATTAGCCCTTTTCCTTAACTTTTAGGCCCCTCCCTTTCCCTAACTAGTGGATTTTAGTCCCCCATCTCTTTTATCGTGGTTGGTCTATGCACAACAATGTATTTTATATTAATTATGAGAAATGTACAAAATAGGCTCACCGGCCTTTAACATCTAGGCTCTCCGGACTAATCAAAACATAAGCATACGAACTTATAATAATTGGCTCACCAACCTATAAAACATAGCATATACACAAAGGCTCACTGGCCTCACAATTGTGCGCACTTATGACACTACGCGCGGTATCCTGGAATGTGCACACTTCATCATTTTACTGCGCAGTACATGTGTGTACTATGCCAGGAAAGGTGCATACACAATGATTTCAGACAACTCACTAGATTAAGTACATTTTCATTTACATTTACAATTGGGTTCAGCTTTAGGGATATTATAATCCCCTCCCCTTATTTATGCACTGTCCTTAGTGCATCATGTACCCATGTACAACAAAATTTCAAAAATCCTCAAAAGGTTGCGAGTATTCTGCCTGCATTGCATCCTCATGCTCCCAAGTAGTGTTCTCAGGACCATATCAGGTCCATTAGACCTTTACAATCCCTATGGATCGATTAAGGAGATGTTTGATTTTCCGGTCCAGAATGTGTACCGGATGCACTTGGAAAGCGCCTTCTTGTTCCACTTGAATCACATTCCAACCAATAACATGATTAGCATCAAGTATATATTTCTTGAGCAAAGATACATGGAATACATTATGAGCAAACATAGATGCAGGAAATGCAATCATATAAGCAACTCGACCAATCCTCTCTAGGATTTCAAATGACCCACAATAGTGAGCTACCAACTTTGAACAATTTCCCAACTTCAGGGAACTTCTGTTGGCTTTCACTTTCAAGAATACATGATCAGCCACTTTAAATTAATTGTGAGTTTTGCCCTTATCAACATAAATTTTCAGCTTGTCTTGGGAAACCTTTAAATTTTGTTTTATTTTTATCATTTTCTCCATTTCCTTGAGCAAATATGGCCCAACCATTGCTCTGTCTACTAGGTTATCCCATCTTACTGGTGTGTTGCACTTTCTGCCATAAACTGCCTCAAATGAAATGATCTTTAGAGATGCTTGGTACCCATTGTTATAAGCAAACTCTACCAAGTGTAGGTAGTCTTCCCATTTTGATGGTTTATCCATCACATACATCCTTAACATATCTTCAATCACTTGATTCACCCTCTCTGTTTGACCATCTGATTTTGGATGATAAGTTGTACTAAAATTCAAATTTGTTCCAAATCCATCAAATAATCCCTTCCAAAATTTTGAGGTAAATTTTGGATCTCTGTCAGACACAATTGTCTTGGGTATGCCATCAACAATGTTGGCTTCCTTGTGAGTGAGCTTAATTGGAACAAAATGGGAAGCTTTGGTAAGCTTATCCACCACTACCATAATAGAATCATGTTGCTTGTTTGTTCTGGGAAGTTAAGTGATGAAATCCATGGTTACAACTTCCCACTTCCACTCAGGAGTGGGTAATGGTTGTAGCAAACCAGCTGGGTGTCTATACTCAACCTTTACCTTTTGACATTCCAAACATATTGCAATAAAATCATCAACCTCTTTCTTCATGCTTGGCCAATAATATTGGCTCTTGACAACTGTAATAGTTTTTTGATATCCTGGGTACCCAACATAAGGTACATTATGCATTTATCTCAATATCAGAATTTTCAATTCCTGAGAATTTGGTACATAAATTCTGCCGCTGTACAGGATAATTTCATCATTATCTGGCTTGCATTCCTCTATTTTCTACTACAAAATACCTTGTTGTAATTTTTCCACTAATTCCTTGTATTGCAAATCTGATTTGGTAGCCTCTGTAATTATGTCTTTCAAATCTGATCGATACATGCTAATAGCTGTAGCATGCAATTCATGTACTCTTCTGCTGAGTGCATCAACCACTTTGTTCTCTTTTCCCTTGATATGCTTTATATGGAAAAAATATTCACTTAGAAATTCTAACCATTTGGTTTGCCTAACATTTAGAGTTGGTTGATCAAATAAATATTTCAGACCATTATGGTTTGTTCATAGCTCAAACCTTTTCCCCATGAGGTAGTGTCTCCATTTCCTCAAGGCATGCACTATGGTTGCCAACTCCAAATCATGAGTGGCATAGTGTCTTTCATGCTCCTTTAACTTCCTTGATTCATAACATATAACAAACCCATTTTGAGTAAGGACTCCACCAAGTCCCTCTTTACATGCATATGTGAATACAATGAAGTATTCATTTGGGTATGCAATCCTTAGTATTGGAGCACTTGTTAATAATTGTTTCAAGTGTTGGAAACCCTTTTCACAATCCAATGTCCACTGAAACTTCACACCCTTTCATTGCAAGGAAGTGATTGGGTGTGAAATCTTTGAGAATCCTTCAATAAATCTCTTGTAGTAGCCTGCAAGACCCATGAATGATCTCACCTATGTCACATTCTTTGGCACTAACCATTCTCTAATGGCTTCTATATTCTCAGGATCCACTGCAATCCCCTCCTTTGAAATGATATGTCCCAAATAGTGAATTTGCTTTTGATAAAATGAGCACTTGCTCAATTTGGCATACAATTGATGCTTCCTTAATACTTGCAACACCATCCTCAAATGATGCTCATGCTCTTCTTCTGACTTGGAATATATAAGAATGTCATCCAAAAAGACAATGACAAACCTGTCTAAATATTCCCGGAAAACACCATTCATTAAGCACATGAAAACAACTGGTGCATTTGACAACCCAAATGGCACCACTATGAACTCATAATGACCATACCTTGTCCTGAAGGCAGTCTTGCTAATATCTTCCTCTTTAATCCTTACCTGATGGTATCCTGATCTAAGATATATCTTTGAAAATATCTTTGCATCCTTCAATTGATAAAAAAGATCATCAATCCTTGACAGAGGATACTTGTTCTTAACAGTCACTTTATTCAACTGTCTAAAATCAATGCACAATCTTAATGTCCCATATTTCTTCTTCACAAACAAGACTGGGGCACCCCAAGGTGATGCACTTGGGCATATATACCCCTTCTTTAGAAGTTCTTCAAGATGCATTTGCAACTCCTTCAGCTCTGGTGTACTCATTCTGTAAGGAGTCTTTGACACTGGAGTTGCTCCAAGCATCAAATTTATAGAGAAATCAATATCTCTCTTTGGGGGTAGTCTTGGTACCTCCTTGAACACATCTTTAAAATATTCCAGGACTGCATGATCTTCCAAATTTGGCACCTTATCTTTAGGTGTCTCATCCATATGAGTTGCAAATATTTGACACCATTTTCTGTAACATTTCTTCAGTTGTAATGCTGAAATTTCTTTGATGGTCACTGCCCTGGGAATTCCATGCACTTTCCTTAGGTTCCCTTCCTCATCCAAGCAAGTAAATGCCTTGTTATGACGATCCAACATAGCATGATGCTAGTCCAACCAATCCATTCCAATTAAACAATCATAGGAACCTAAAGGAAAGATGTTCAAATATGCCCTGGTGTTCAGTCCATTCATGTCCATAAGACATGACTTAACCATCTCATTAACTTTTCTTTTGGCTATGGTAGCCAGCTACACCAACCAATATTTCCCATGATTGCTTCTTGGAAAATGCAGACTTTCCACCATCTTAGGATCTATATTACTATGAATATCTCCTGAATCAATTAAAATAGCAATGGTTTGGTTGTTGATCATACCTTCCACCTCAATCATATGTGACTGATACTCTTCTTGCTTGTTGTCCAGGGCTGCATAGATCCTTGGCACATTTCTTCCCATGTCCTCCACTGTTTCAGCTTGTTGTACATTGTGAACGGTTCTCCCTTTATCACCTCTGCGAGGAAAATCTCTGAACATATGATCTCCTTTACAACCCCAACATTGAATAGGTGGTTTCCTTGGACTTTGACCTCCTGCCTCAATCATTCTGGGCTCTTTAGGATTTTGTTGTCCCTATGGATTATTTCTGAAGAATGGTGGCTTAGATCCCTTCTTCCTCTGATCCACCTTGAATTTCTTTTTGTCTTCCCAAGATTTTCAGAAAGTTGGCCTTGCTTTCTGCTGATCATATAGGAATTTAGCTTTCCTTATGGTCTCCTCCAATGTCTTGGGATCATCTTACTGTATTTTTTCACTGATGAAGGATGGCAATCCACTCAAATACCTTTGAATCTTAACTGTCTCATCCTTGATGAAAGAGACATACTTTAACAGTTCTAAAAACCTTCTCTCATATTCATCTATGGTCATACTCCCAAGCTTGAGTTCAAAGAACTCTTTCATTTTCTTGTAATAGTATCTCTTAGTCAAGTATTTCTTCTCAAAATACTTCTTGAATTCCCTCCAAGTAACACTTTTCTCTTTAATGTGCTGCACCTGCACAAGCTTATCCCACCACATGGATGCCTTTCCCTTGAGTTGATAGATAACAATTCTACCTTCTGCATGAGAAGAATAATTATGAAACTGGAAATAATTTCTCATGCCCAACAACCATGTCTCTGCATCTTCATCCTTCTTGTGCTCACCATCAAATGTAGGAGGTTTGATTTTGTTCATTTCTCCTCGTAGCTCATCCACCGCAGACCTCTTATGATTTCTGACGGGGGATGGAATTAAGTTGCTATCTTCTCTCTTATTGGAATGCCTATGGGGGTGATGGTGATGTTTGCGAACACTTCTTGCTTTTCTTTTCTCATTAGAAGGCCTATGACTTCTTGATTTGCTTGAGCCACTCTCCTTGTCCAATTTCTTTTCTATTCTGTTCAAGCTCTGCAATAACTTCATGTTGAAGTCATCTTGTTGTTCCTTGGCTCTCATAAGCCTTTAATTATTAGCTTTATGGCTTTGGACATCCTTCTGCAAATTTTTGATGGTCTTTTCCATATTCATGTTTTCATTCCTTTCATCTCCATGTCCATTGGAGTTTGTTCCTTCTATGCCCAAATGGACATCCATCCCTTTGATTTCATCTTCTTGGCTATAAGTCCCCTGTGCCTCTTCCATTGATATGGAGTCTCTGTTGATCCTGATCTGATCTATTTTTTTTCAACTCTGCAAAATGTGCAACCAACAAAACTTTGTCAGGCTAACTGTTTCAACAATTTCTTAAAAATACGAACTAGTCTCGTTCGATAATACATATCAGAATTATTTCTTCTGATTTTCTACAAATTTGAATGCCCAGATCAATTTTCTGGGTGGATATTTAGATTCCACTATCCAATACCTTTCCAACACCTTCTCCCATGCTCAATTCCGAGTCTGGAGCAGAAAGTTATGGTTATTTGAAATTTGCCCATTAGCTTTTCTGTTCATACTTCCACTTGGCACAACTCTGCGCTGTAATTATGCATTTCTGCACCTACTCCATTCGAATTTTTGTATGATCTCAATTGGGTTTCTTCATAAACATATTATGGACATTCTTTCCAAGTTTCACTTCATTTTGGGTTTTGGGATGTTAGTTACAACCTGTTGAAGTTCTAGGCCAATTTGTGTTTTTGGCTTGGAATGCTACAGGTACCTTATTTTCCATATTAAACCTCTTTAACATGCCCAAAATTTTAATTCAGCTTTGGGATTGTCTTCTATGGTTCCATAGATTTCCATTGACTGCTCTTGTGCTTCAATCTGATTCTAGAGCAGAAAGTTATGGGTCTTTGAAGTCAATGGGTCTTAAAATTTACCCTTCATTGTTTGTGTTGTAATTTTTTCATAAAAGCTCTGTTTCACGAACAATTTACACCATTAGAAAGCTCTCTCTGAGATATTTTATTTGAGTTGAAAAGTGTACCTTTGGTACAATTTTGACTTGTGGTGTTTGAATTTCTAAAAATGCTCTTAAGGGCCTCAAAAACGTGCTGCAAAAAGATGACGTTCAAATGATATAAAACGTCACAAAAAATCATTGGTTTTCTGTTGTTGTTCACCCTTAAAACAACTTAGCGCGCATAAATTTCAGTCTGTGCACCTGTATTTACCATGTGCATCAACAACACAAGGTAAATCATGCTTCATGCACTTTAAAACCATTGTGTATCACTTCTTTGTCACGCCAATAACTTGCGCGCACTGCTTTTATGTCTCGCGCCAATACCAACCGCGCACAATTTTGGGACCAATACTTTGTGTGCAGTTTTTGTACCATGCACCAATATCCACCACACGTATTTTTTGTACCGCACGGTGATATTGCATGCACATTTTACTCGACGCACTGCACCATGCCAAAGTTTAGTACGCCGCACTGCGCACCAATACTTTATGCGCACCATTCACTAAATTGTTGTGCGACCACATTTACCCACATTGTTCGTGCACCAACAAACTCCTCTGTGCTTTGCCAACACTGCGCATACAACACACACCATTATTATGTGTGTGCACATTGCGCAATGCTAAATTTATCGTGTGGTCCTGTACACCAACATTTTTCCGTGCTGCGCCGAAATTTAGCACGCACACCCGCACACTAACATTTTTCTGCGTGACACCGAAATTTAGCGCACACACCTACACACTAACATCTTGCCATCCAGTGCCAAATTTTACCTATCACAAGATTTTTACTGCGCAACATGCATTTTTAGTTCTCCCACCTGTGCACATTCATTTTTATGCGCATCAATTCCTCGTGAATTCCGCTGCAGAAATTGGGGCTTTTGGCTTAACTTTTTCCCCAATTCACCATAGACATTCTGCAACTACAAAATTCATTCAATTTCACCCCAATAACACCAGGTCAACCTATGCAACAACAAATCATTGTAGGTTGACATTTCTGGGATGAATTTATCCAAAATCAATTCGCAAATTGAGAATTTTAACCACTAAACTCGCTCCATCTGTCATGGCTTCATTGTAACTTCAAATTCGACCCATTCTAGATCTGAATTTTCTAGAACATATACTAAAAAAATAATATCTCATTACTTGGCCGAATTTCTCCATTTTCTCATGAATTTAACAACAGAAATTGGGGCTTTTCCCCAATTCCGCCCAATTGTTGTTACTTTTTACCATGGATGCTCTACAAATTGAAATTTGGCCACTTCAAAATAAATCCTCTGTGACATTTCACTTCAACTCAACTTTCTCGGCCCATCTAGGCTCAGTGTTGAAAAATAAAGCTCTGATACCATGTTGTAACGTCCCCGACCATCCATGCCCGACCATGCTATGCCAGAGAACTCTTACTGTTCTCTCTGCAGAACATACTGTAACATACCCAGTATCCAATTGAGCTATGCCACACAAATTTTTCGAACTGCATGCAATTAAGATACATACACACAAAACTCTTACAGAAGCATTATATAAAAAACATGAACATACAAATACATTTGTAAATACACGGATTCATACTGAAATAAAAATAAACATATACATGTAGCATATACAGTAAATACCCATACAAATAAACACAGTTATAACCGCACATATGACAACCCATAAAAATAAGCATGTAAATAACAAGGCAACATGTAAATTTATCAGACAATTGACACTTATCTTTGTAATAATGTCACCAACTACGTGCAAAACTTCCATGAAAGTCCCAGCCTTAGACCACATTGTTCATCACTCTCAACAGTGAGTCACCCCCAAGTTGGGACTAAAGTCCACCCGGGTAAAGGGATTCCTAACCAGGATAAAGGCTTATAGACAACAGAAAAGACTCCGTCATAGGTACCAATTCAAATAAACAGCCTACAGTCCTTCAGCTGCCCCACTTCCTTTCCGGGCTTCAGCAACAGGCCGGGCAGGAAGTCTCATAGCACTGTAGCTGTAATTTAGCACCTTCGGGAAATAAATTCCCAACAATTCTCTCACTCAAAGAATTGCTCATGGGCCTGAAAACCTGCCTCTTCAATATCCCATGGGCTTGACAACCTGCTTCTTCAATCCAAATCCCAAGCTAACCAACTACACCCTCACGAAATGGCCATGGATACAGGTTCAGGTACAATCATGAAGATACGAAATATAGCTCAATGGTTGTATGCATGCTCATGGATGATTGACTGGATGACTGAATGATGGTAGGAATGATGGGGAGAATGATGGAAAAGATGATAGGAAATGAACTAAGTCCCAACAATATGTATGCATGTCCCCAACTTGACACTTGTCATGTTGGGAGCTACTTTGGCCCACTTGTCCCCAACTTTAGAACTTAGGATAAAATAATTATCCATACTTTATATTTAAGAAACGTTAATATAATATTCCTTTCTAGCTTAAGCTCCCTAGCTTATACCTTTTCCTTAACTTTTAGGCCCCTCCCTTTCCCTAACTAGCGGAGTTTAGTCCCCCATCTCTTTTATCGTGGTCGGTCTGCGCGCAATGATGTATTTTATATTAATTATGAGACATGTACAAAACAAGTGCACTAGCCTTTAACATCTAGGCTCTCTGGCCTAATCAAAACATAAGCATCCTAGCTTATAGTAACTGGCTCACCAACTTATAAAAGATAGCATATACACAAAGGCTCGCTGACCTCACAATCGCACACACTTACGACGATGCGTGCGGTATCCTGGAATGTGCACACTTCATCATTTTACTGCGCAGTACATGTGCGCACTATGCCATGAAAGGCACATACAAAATGATGTAAGACAACTCACCAGCTTAAGTACATTTGCATTTACATTTACAATTGGGTTCGGCTTTAGGGATATTACAATAGGTTAGGATTTGAGTTTAGATATGGGAAGGAATAGAAAGAATCTAGAGTAGATTTAGATATCCCTTTTGTAGGTGGAATATTTAAGCCCTTTGAAATTCAACAACCTATATAGATGATCGTTGAGTGCAAGGAGAATGAACATATCCAAATTTACCATTCCATGGATCTAAATAAGGTTTCAATGAAAATTTTTAAATCATGGTAATCTCAATAAGTATGGAGATGCAGTCAAGGCTTCAAAAGTGAGACCAATAATTTTTAGAGTTGCAACATCAAAACTTACAACTAAAAGATCAAGTAGCCTAAGACTGTCACAAAAACAGAAGAACTTGGTGTTGAATATTAGCAAGGCAAGATGAAAGAATGTGTATTGAAATCTTAATGGGACATGGCTAGAGAAGAATAGGAGAATTGTTAGAAGTTGGTGAAAGACATGGTAGAAAGGGAAGATATAGTCCAAGAAGTAGTCATAGAAGTTGTGATCCAGGTGGATATTGGTGGCCACCCACCTATTCCACTTGGACCCACACCATTGTTTCTTTCAGTTTTTCAGTTTCCTTAATTCTAGCACAATTTACTATTTTTAGCAATTCTTCGGGTCCTGAACTTCCAGAGTTGTTTTGAGGCCCTAAATGACATTTTTTGGGCATGAATGGTCCGACGAATATGAGTTCATTCCGGACTTGATATTCGCTGTCAGCAATGTATTCCTCGGATAGATCTTTCTAACGATGTATCATGTGCGTCAAACGGAGATAGTATGCCAAAGTTACGACCACGGGAAATTGATGTACTGATTTACCCCAACAGGGCCCATATTCTGGCGTTTCATCTCCTAGGGTTAGGTTTTTGGATGTTTAGGGTTTTCCATTGTTTCTCAGTAATATATAGGCCTTCCAACCTCATTGTAAGAGGCAGTTCAGAGGCCATTAGCTGCCACATCTCTTCTCAGAGATAAGCTACCAGCGCCCTAGCTAGTTTATTTACATTCTGTCTGTAAGCATTTTTCAGTCATTTGTTATTAATGAAATGAAGTCTTATTTCCGCTGCATCTTTGTGTTTATGTGTATTTTTGTATTTCATTGTGTTCCTACATAAATCCTGATCAATGGTATCAGAGCGGTCTGCTCATTCTCGATCTTTCTTTGCATGTCCCCAACGAGGTCGGGGTATAAGGAGTTGGGGCTCGATCTGGTTGAACCTTTGGAAGATCAGTCTTGCAAACCCCGACGACTGCCCATGGGGGAAGAAAAGAAAGATGAGGGAGCAGGAGATCTTATAAAAATGTTGCTCAAGGAGGCCCTCGAGAAACAAAGGAACGCGATGATGGACAACTTTGCCCAGATTCCTCAATGGATTCCCACTAGCGGCGCATCGACATCCAACAACCACTTTGGAGGTGCCACTCCTTTTAAGGTACAAGTAAACTTTGACATTCCCATTTTTGAGGGCCAAATAGATGCATATGCCGTAGATAGATGGTTGAATCTATTAGAAGGATATTTCTCGGTTCATGAATTTTCTGACCGAGAAAGGATTATTTTCGCACTCCTCAAAGCCGCCCCCCATGTCAAGGACTGGTGGGAAACCTACTCGGAGGAAGAGGGAGAGGGGGAACCCTCTCTTTTCTCGACACCCACTTGGAATTCTTTCCGAGACGCCATCAAGGAACAATATTATCTCGTGGGGAGCTATGAGGACAAATACATACAATGGACTACGCTGCGGCAACAAAGGGACCAAGATGTGCATGAGATGACGAATCTGTTTCATACCCTACACACAAAGTTGGGTATCAAAGATTTAGAGAAACATTTGGTGTTAAAGTACCGCAGTTGTCTGCACAGATACATTCAAGAGGAAATGGATTTCCTCGACATCTCCTCACTTGGTGTGGCGTACCGATATGCTGTCAAGATTGAGCAGAAGTTCAAACAGAAAAAGTGAGACTTTGGGTCTGCGAATCAAAAGCAAGGGAAAGGTACCACCAAACCGTAGAACAAAGGACCAAGCCAAGGCAGAGCGGCCCAGGATAACCCACCAAAGACACAAGCAAAGAACAACACCATGAAGCCAAAAAAGGACATGGGGAAGTGGTGTGAGTTACATAAGCGCTCCACTCACAACACAAGTGAGTGTCAGGCCAAGCAGTCACTGGTAGCCGAGTTGAAGGCTTATGAATCAGATGCATGCTCCGACTCTTAATCAGAACCCAACAAGAGGAATGACAGGGGGAAGCAGATTATCGATGCGGAGCCCAACGCCACCGTTGCCACCATAAATATCCAGAAGGAGGAACCAGAAGATCCATAAGAGGCAGAGCTTCTCTTCCATTCCAAGATGTGGGTAAAGGGTTCCCCATTGCAGTTCATTGTCGAAAGCGGGAGCCAGAAGAACCTCATCTTGGTAGAGGTCATGAAGTGGCTACGCTTGCCGACCACAACACACCCACAACCATACACCATCGTGTGGTTGCACCAAGGATGGGAACTCCGTGTTAGACAACAATGTCGCCTTCCCTACATCATCAAGCCCTTCACGGATGAGGTATTATGTGACATTGATCCTCTTGATGTTTCTGATGTATTATTAGGCCAACTGTACTTGTGGAAGAGACATGTTGTGTATGAGTCCAGGCCTCATGTTGTTATTATCACCTTGGGAAATAAGTTGTACATGATACCAGAGATAGCACCGCCTACCACCATCTCTTTGGTTACTGCAAAACAATGCAGTAAACTCATTTCCAAAACCAGGAAATTTGTTTTCTTGATGATCCACCCTCAGGGAAAGAGGAAGACTGTGGCCATGACCTCCAGACAGGTCCCCGCTGCACGAAAACAATAGATGGATAAGGTTGTGGAGGAGTACGAGGACATATTCACCTCCCCCGCAGGGGTGCCTCTACACTGCCAGGTCAAGCACCCCATTGATCTGACCCCAGGTGCGTCGTTGCCCAATGTACCCATCTATCGGTGCTATGTTCTGGAGAATGAAGAAATCAAGAGGCAGATTCAGGAGCTGTTGCAGAAAGGTCACATCTGACCGAGTTCATCACCCTGTGGGAGCCCGATCGTGTTGGTGTAGAAGAAGGATGGGACTTGGAGACTTTGCATTGACTATCGGGCACTGAACAAGAGCACTATTCAGAATAAGTACCCGATCCCATGGATTGATGACCTTCTGGACCAACTCAAGGGGGCGAAATATTTCAGCAAGATCGACTTGAAGTTGGGGTATCACTAGGTACCAATCGAACCCTCTGATGTGTGGAAGACTTCCTTCAAATCTAAGGAGGGCCTTTTCGAATGGTTGGTCATGCCATTCGGGTTGACAAATTCCCCTGCAACCTTCATGAGGCTAATGGACGACATCCTACAGCCATTCACCAACTCATTTATAGTGGTGTACTTGGATGACATTCTGATCTTTAGCCAGACTTGGGAAGAGTACCTCCACCACATCCGACAGGTCCTCCAAACACTACGACAACAGAAGTTGTGTGCCAATTTGGAGAAATTCACTTTTGGCATGACCCAGGTTTAGTATCTGGGATACATTATTGATGAGCGAGAGGTGCATGTGGATCCAGAAAAGATTCAAGTCATTCGGGATTGGCCAGCCCCAACCACCCTAACAGAGCTCCGCAAATTTTTAGGTATTACCGTAGGTTTGTGTTGGGATTCTCTCATATCACTTGGCCCTTGAGTTAGGTCACCAAGGGAGGAGCTAAAGCAAAATTATTTTGGTCCAAATCTCAACAGAAGGCGTTCGAGGAGTTGAAGTATCACCTCTGATCTGCACTAGTGCTCACATTACCAGACTTGCAACAACCATTTGAGATTGAGACAGATGCCTCTGACTATGCCATTGGGATAGTCCTTACTCAACATGGGCATCCAGTGGAATATCACAGTGAGACACTTTTCGACAAAGTCCGGAAGTATCCCACTTATGACAAAGAAATTTATTCCATTGTGCAGGCTTGTTGGCAATGGAAGCATTACATTTTGGGAAAGGAAACGGTCATCCACATAAACCACCGACCCCTGCAGTTCATACAGACACAAGGGAAGTTGTAGAACGATCGCCATCATAAGTGGTACACATACCTGCAACAGTTTCATTTGAACATTAAGTACAAGAAAGGAAGCACCAATAATGTTGCAGGCTACCTCAGTCGACCACCCATCATGGCGCTAACCACTATGCTCAACTCTTGTGGGCACGAGACTTCCAATTGGCCACTTCTCTACACAAGTGATCCAGAATTCGGCCACACATACAATAAACTCTTGGAGGGTAAGCAAGTTCCCAATTTTCACCTCCACGATGCCCTGCTTTGTCACCTGGGACACCTTTGTGTTCCTTCAAGCGAGCGTTCCAAGATGATTTGGGAGGCACACTACAATCAGGTCGCTGGGCATTTCGGGGTCAAGAAAACCATGGCAGTACTGCAAAAGTATTTCTATTGGCCGAACCTTCGACAGGATGTCGGGAAGTACATCAAGTCCTGCACTGCTTGCGCCATTGCCAAACCGACCATCAAGAAGCAAGGCCTCTATACTCCACTTCCTACCCCCAGTCAACCTTGGGAATCCATCTCTATGGATTACATGTCAGGCCTTCTTTCTAGTAATCATGGCATTGACTGTGTTTTTGTGGTCGTCGACCGATTCTCGAAGATGTCCAGTATGATGGCCTGCAAGAAGAATATCACATCAGAAGCCATTGCTAAAATCTTCTTTGAACGAGTGTGGGTACACTTTGGGATCCCACAGTCTATCATCTCAGATCGGGACAATAGGTTCCTCAATACATTTTGGTCTAGCCTCTGGTTGATGCTGGACACCAAGCTCACCAAGTCCACAACTTTCCATCTGCAAACTGATGGCCAGACAGAGGTCGTCAACCAGATGATTGTACACATTTTGTGCATGTACAACTCAAAGCATCCACGCACATGGGATGAGAGCCTCCCCTATGTACAACACAACTACAATTGGGCTTTCCATAGCTCAACCAACCACATCCCCTTTCAAGTGGGCTTGGGATTCCAGCCACTATGTCCCATTGACGTAGCCATGCCATTTGCGGCTACTTGGGCAGATTTAGTCCATGTCCAGTTTGAGGCTAACAAGGCAAACAACTTCATTGAGTGCATTCAGCACATCTGCCAACAAGTTCATGACATCTTGGATAGAGCCAATGCTAAGTACAAGCAACGACATGATCAACATCAGGTGCCACACAACTTCCAAGTGGGCGACAAAGTGTGGCTACATTTGCAAAAGGAGCGCCTCGCTGGACCCTATCGCAAGATTCGACCACTCCGATATGGGCCATACACCATCACCAAGGCTGTAGGGGACAATGCCTTTGAGCTCGGTATTCCACCATTCCTTGGTCTGCACCCAATATTCAATGTGGACTGTCGTCGGCCCTACTTTCCACCTCTACTAGACACATCCAACATGGCAGAACAACTCACACCAACAGAGTTAAACCCATATTGCATGGAACAAGCCACAACTGATCGAATTATGGACACACAGATCAAGAACACCCGCCAACACAGGATCCAGCTATATCAAGTTGTCAAAGCATGTCAACTCCTTCACCAGGGAAAGTGGCTCACCAGGGACCAAGTTCAGCAGAAGTTTCATCATCTCATGGAGGAACTCAATGCAATGGGGACCATTGCTTCCTAAGGGGGGAGGACTGGTCCAGGTGGATATTGGTGGCCACCCCCCTATTCCACTTGGACCCACACCATTGTTTCTTTCAGTTTTTCAGTTTCCTCAATTGTAGCACAATTTACTATTTTTAGCAGTTCTTCGGGTCCTGAACTTCCGGAGCTGTTTTGAGGCCCTAAATGACGTTTTTTGGGCATGAATGCTTTGGCGAATATGAGTTTGTTCTGGACTCGATATTTGCCATCAACAATGTAGTCCTCGGATAGATCTTTCTAACGATGTATCATGTGCATCAAATGGAGATAGTATGCCAAAGTTACGACCCCGAGAAATTGATGTACCAATTTACCCCAACGGGGCCCATATTCTGGCGTTTCATCTCCTAGGGTTAGGTTTTTGGATGTTTAGGGTTTTCCATTGTTTCTCAGTAATATATAGGCCTTCGAGCCTCATTGTAAGAGGCAGTTCAGAGGCTAGTAGCCGCTACATCTCTTCTCAGAGATAAGCTACCAGTTCCCTAGCTAGTTTATTTCCATTCTATCTGTAAGCATTTTTCAGTCATTTTTTATTAATGAAATGAAGTCTTATTTCCGCTGCAACTCTGTGTTTATGTGTATTTCTGTATTTCATTGTGTTCCTACATAAATCCGGATCAAGTTGAGAATAAACTATCAAAGTTCCATGTGGAAGTCTTATTGCTCATCACCAAAGAAATGGAGATCACCATAGAAGAGTGTGATTTAATCATTGAGATTAGGTCACAAAGTTTTTTAAGAAATGTTTTGTCAATTTGTCTAAAGTTTAAATTTTTTAAAGAAATTTATGCCAATTTGTTTCATGTCTCCATTCTAAAATAAAACAATTTGGAGCTTAATTTATGATTATAGTTATACATATGTTTATACTTTTTCAAAAAAATAAAAAATGTTCCATGAACATATAATATGTTTTCTTAATATTTTCTCCAAATCCATAGTGCATCCCAATTTTAAAGGACTATTCCATAAATATTAATGATTAGGAAATAATGACCACTCTTTGGAAAACCATGAATTTTCAATTGAAGTGGTGTAAATTTTATCTTTCTCGGTTATTCTAAAAGTGTTTACACCATACCTAGGGGTGTGTCGTGCATGGTGTATGGATGACCCTTGGATGTACCATGATGGTCATGCACATGTGAAGTGGTGCTTTCTCATTGATTTCTAGACCTCATGTGGGTGCTTATGTGGGTTTCTTCCTTGGATAATTGGATACCTAGACAACATGATGACATCATATTCAAGGTGTGTGTGTGGAGAGTGTGATGTTTTCTTAGAGAATGACTATCTCCAGAGGAGGAACATTAGGCATCCTCAAAGAGGGCATTGAGCCACATATGGCATGGGCACACTTGGATGCTTACATGGAGGCTTGTGCTTGAATTGAGGATGACTAATCATGTAGGTGTGGTGGACTTAGAGGAGCACATGGCATAGGAGTGTTGGAGCCTTTGGAGGCTTGTGGAGGAAAATTGTAAATATATTCTTGAGGATTTTCCATGTCTCGAAGCCTTGGTTGTTGGACATCTTCACCTTGGATCTTGACATGTGTCACTTGTAGAGGGAGTGCTTCACATGTGGGACTATTTTCTTATGAATAGGTTGCTTGTAGTGGACTAGGACTATTATTGTATTATTGGCCTCCCTTATCTATCATATAAATAGAGGAAGGAGAGAGTCAGTTCACATCATCATCATCATTGTAGTCTATTATTTTTATTGTATTGAGGGAAGAAAGATGATAGTGTTCATGATAAAACACTAAGAGTTAGATGTTAGGGTTCATGAGGAAACCCTAGGAAAATACAAGAAGAGAGATACATCTTGGTTGTTCTTGAAGAGATTTCTCTTGTGAGATGGTAGGGTTTTTTCTATGCATGTAATCCCTAGAGAAGAACATGACATTGGAGATAATAAGGATTGAGCTTGTACATTCATTCATCCACCACTTGTATTAGAGATGCAAGGAGTAGAACACACTTCTTCATCTCTCGTTTGTACTCATCTCTATGTTATCTCTCTTTGTCTCAATGTTCTAGGATTATTGAATAACTTCAAGGGATATTCTAGGTTTAGGATTTCACTCTAAGGAAGGAAATAAGATAGTGGTTTTCACAAACACTAGAGGGATAAATATAGCATTGTATCTTGTAGCTCTTGTGAGAGAAGAAGACTAGTTTTTTTGAAACCATGATGCTTCTTGTTATGATTTTTTAGGATATGAGAGTGAGGCTAAGATTTTCTTAGTTTCCCCCACTAGGACTTTGGAGAGCTTGATATTGTACCAGTTTGTGTTAAGTTGTGAGTATGTACCTGTACTTCATATCTTATATATAAAAGAAGTGTTTTAGTTATCCAATAATTGTGTTCTTGTAGATTTGATTTTCCTTTTTCATTGTATTCTTGATTGGGTAATTTCCAACACTGGTCGTTCATATTGATTTGATATAACATAGAACTGAAAATATTAAGGGATTTATCATATATATAGAAGATAGGTAGTGAATTTAGTATTGTAAATTATGTTGAAATAAAACTATTTCAGATCTATTACATGCATGGAAAAGTGTGATGTAAGGGGATGTAACTTGTTGCGATTGAAACACACTTGTTTGGTATATTTTCTATTAAGTTTCCTAGTGAATTAGATTGAAGTGAAGTGGAATATATACTATTGTTTTATCCAAAAATTATATTTTAGATCATCCCTAAGGATGAAATCTCTCAAGAATTAGATTTTGGAACAATGCGATCTCTGCATGAAAAATAAACAATATAACTAAGAAGGAAGAAAGCAATTGTAGAGAGAGAAAGATGGTTGGAATTCGAAGTTGTAGATCGAAAAAGAAAACAAGAGGTAGAGGAACACGTAGAGGTGAAAACAAGGGAAAATAGTGTTTAAAATTTAATTACAATTGTCATCATCAAAACACAAATCTCTTTAAAGTGGCTAGATCAACTAGTGGTAAAGACTCACTCACTATGGGTAAGACTCACCCACTATGGGTAAAGTTGCAAAATCCTAAGGAGATCATAGCAACTCAAGAGGAGCTAATCAATGAAGAGTTAGACAATTTCCACACCAAGTATGGTCAAGTGTACTAGAAAGCTATGGACATTGCTAGTGAAGAAAAAATGCAAGGAGAATAGCAGTTTACCCTATAGCTAGATAGAATTGACAACTAGATGAAGTCATTGGAAAATATTACTAGAGAACTAGTTTGAAAATCTCAAGAACAACTCATTATTGAACAAACATAAAGAAGAGGGTCAAGACTGCAATAAAAGCATTTATGGAGAAATCCCTAACATATAACACTACAATAGAAGAGAACACAATGGATTTTTTCTAGCAAATCATAGATGACATGAATGATGGAGAGTCTATTTTCAGAACTTATTTGATGTTCAAGGATGTTGTTGTTAGCACACTTCCTGCGCTTAAACCCTTCTTCAAAGATAAACCCTTCTTCAAAGATTGATCATTGCACCTAACTCAAGACAAGTTGGATGGTGTGGTTAGAGTAATGTTGTGGCTTAAGAATCCATTTGGTACACATGTTTTAATGAGAATATAAAAAAATTCATTCATAATACATAGATTGGTTTACACTAGTGCAAAACTAAGTATGAATTTGTGGGAAAAAAATTCTCTACATGATACATAAAAATTGGTATACAAAAATAGTCACTAAAAGAGGGCCATGACTCAATCTCCTTTTGTCTCAAGGTTGGCGAGATAGGGCATTTTGAATTTTGAGATTTGAATGGGAACGCCCCATTTGACATGTGAGAGAAGAGCATAAGCGGTAAGGGTAAAGCCGCAGCCACAGGAGAAGCAGAAGGAGAGATGAAACATGGCTAGGCCAAGCACTTCAGAGTCAAGCAGTACCCATGGGGAAAGTTCATTCCACCAATCAGAGAAAGTTCACTTGCCCAATCCAGACAGGTTCGTGGGATCCAAGATCGATCCTCGAGGCAGCGACAGAAAGATCTGGCACAATGGCATTGGAAGAACAGGAGGTGAGCTCTGTAGCGAGATCTGGGAGGATTCGAACTCAAGATGTTTGTAGGGTGGAAAGGCCTTCAGTGACATCGCGCTTAAACAAGCATTACAGGAGATCTGCCAGTGCAAAGTTGGCTACAGAGGCCACGCCGTTGGATATTTCACTGTCAAAGGAGGAGGAAGCGACAGTGGAGGCCATATCACTGGATATCGACTATGGAGGCCACGTAGAAGGCCATCATGAAAGGCCAACGCGCTCCCCTCATGCGACACTTTCAGAAATCTGAGAGCTGGGAAACGGTCCACCGTGGCGACGTTATAGAGGGTGCATGACTCTTCCTCTTCTTCCTTGTTTCGAAACTCGGAGACCTGGAGATCCGCTAGGAATCGAGATGAAAACCTCTTGGGAGACCTGAATTTCCAACAAGGTTGAAGAAAGAGCCCTCTCTGAGCAAAAGACTAACTGAATAGACGAGTGGAGACCTTCAGTACCAATGTGAACAATGACATAAAGTTGCATAGGGCACAGTCGCTCGCTAGTTACATGGAGACGGGGATCGAGATAAGCCTCCAAAGGGATCAAATTTTTCTAAGTGTAAACTCTTTCGTTTGCACTATAAAATGGGTTAAGAAGGATTTTGTGAGATAAGTTTTCAGAGGGATCAAATTTCTCTACGTGCAAACTTTTTCTTTTGCACTATAAAATGGGTTAAGGAGGATTTTGGGTTAAGGAGGATTTTGTGAGATAAGTTTTTAGAGGATCAAATTTCTCTAAGTGCAAATTCTTTCTTTTACACTATAAAATGGGTTTAGGAGGATTTTGTCATGTAAAACTAGAAGTGCCAGATAATGGAGAGTTAGACTATTCAATTCTATTCCTTGTAAATTAGTATTTTTAATCTTCTCTTATTTTGATTTAATTAAATTAGTTTAATTTAATTTGAATATATATATGTGTGTTTTATTTAGAAAAAGATTAAAATCTATAAATACAATTTTCATTTACTTGATTTATTATTATTATTATTATTTAAGAATGATATCTTGTCAACTCTATTTTAAATTTAGACATAAAATCACATATTAATCTAATACTTAGCTATAAAATATCACTATGAACACAATTACAATTATAGTATGATGATCAATTTTTATTTATTAGTTTTAGTGATGGTATTTAATATTCAAGTTTTAGTGATGGTATTTAATATTCAAGTTGATCCAAAATAATTTAACCATCCATCAATTGTATGATAGACAGTCAATTTGCATCTCCATTTACAATTTTTATTTATTTATTTTTACAAGGACTCAATGAAACAAAGAAAATCCCATTAGTAAGGGTATGATGGGATGGACGACTCTTAAATCATGAAATATTGAAACAAAGAAAATCCCATTAGTAAGAATATGATGGGATTGACGACTCTTAGATCATGAAATATTGAAATAACAACACTAAGGATGTAGGGGAAGAAAACAAAATACAATAATGTATATGGAGAAACAAAGGTTTCCTAAGTCCATTCGTTTAAGGTATCAAGTCCATGTCCCATTAACTGATAATCATTTAAAGAGCACCTCTCCACTAACTTTCCGAAGGTGTAACATCTTCTTCTCTTAAATTAGAGTTCTTAAAATTAGAGTTTAAAATATCATAATTTGATTATAATAATATACATATATTTGATACATAAAAAAATGAATTATCAATTTTTTTTATATTTAAAAGAAAAGATTTTAAATTAAATTAAAATGGATATATTGTGGTGTACTTATTTATGTGTAGAAAGTAGTGTGTTTATTTATGTATATCAAAAAATTGCCAAATATATTAATGTAGTAAATGAGGTCTTTTAGTTAAAATTGTCTCAAATTCTTCTTCTTCCTATAATTAATATAATTTGATTTTGATAGTATGAATTTTATATACATAAATATTTGTGATTTTGTAAATAATTATTATAAATAATTATTATTTTAATTTAAATTTTATATAAAATATTATATTGAAATATATGTTTATATTATTCTTATGGATATAAAACTTACTACAATCTCAAGTTTTTTAAATATATAATACTTTAATACATCATTAAATTCAATTATAATAAAATGATATGGCAATACATACCTGTAATTAAGTTATAATATTAACTAGTTATCGCTGTAAAAAGTTTTATTAATAATTCTAAACATATGATCACATGGCACACAAGGTACACAAAGTAGTAACTCATACACACCAATCATAACCAAACCACTCATAAATTAAAGCATTTTGTCTAATTCCTAGGCATTCTAAAGTTTACAAGTTCCAAATCCCACAACCAACTAAATATCCATTCAAAATACTCAAGCCTATTCAATAATGATACTGAATAATTATAATTAGATAATTCGATCTCACTAAAAATCACTTCAATCTATTCCCAAACTAACCTCTAACTATCCTATCTAAGCAAACAAGGTCCTTGGATTTATAAGTCAATAGAAATTCCGTTTAAACATTAATCAATACCAACCTTCTTGTAATTATAGGTTAATGGGAATTTCCTTTAAACAATTGACTATTCCATTTATAGGCCCTTCAATTTTACCTTCACAACATTTGAATTACATTTATACATGGAAATTTTTTCCCCGTATGTATAATATATAACAAGCATGAGATCCTATGTAGTTAGCCCCTACCTTTGTTGACATCTTATCACTCACGAGGATAGGTGAAAGTTACATGCATGCAAATAATTGTAAGGTTTCGTGGACATATCTCCTCAACAATTTTTGGGGACTGGAATTCGAGCATGCATAATTCACTTAATGAAAAAAATCAACATTAGAAATTGGAACTTGATCTTCCATAATTCACATGGTGTACATGCATTATAACATGTTAATACAATGTGAACTACGAAGCCCACCAATCAGTGCATGCATCCCCTGTAGGGTGTAGCAAAAATGTTTTGTGGCCTCACGCATACTGACAGAATGGTCAAGCTATCTCTTTCATCTAGTTAATGCATGTTACATATGTTTGAAGAATGTGAAACCTAGAGAGAAAGGTTCTTTAATAATTTGTATCAAAATACAGAAATTAGTGTGACTTTTCTTTCATTTTGATACAACATCTAACTATGGGAGTTCATTTCTATTTGTTTTGACAAATATTGCATTGGAAATTCCAGAACCGGTTTGGATGATTGAGCTAGCTAAACTTGAACCAATTTTGAAATGAAATTATAGACCTATTTTGAATGAATGAGCTAGCTAAACTCATTTTTTTTTTTTGTTTTGAATGGATAGAAATCACTTTAGAGATATTAGTTTCTCTACCTATGACTGCTAATTTTCCAAGTTCATCAAATCTATATGGATTTGAAAGTAGTGTTGTAATGCACCCAACCCCCTAAACCCCACTTAAGCTGGTGGGATGTCAAAATTCCTCTTTCCACTACGATTCATATATTAGATCGTAAAACCATGGATAGAGACCTACTCGCAAAAAGTGTTCCTTCAACTTTCCATGTAGTCTTAAATAGTTACAGACCTATCAAACCGACCTCCTAAGTTCTTACGATATTTTCCCTTCTCCACGCCCTTCATCCTATGTGTCCTCCAAATGGAATCATCCATGTCATCTACACTAATAAACGTATTGGCATGTGTATTTTCATGATAGTGACATGTCCTCAGATGTGTTGCTCTCCCATAGAAATCCTTTGGTGGAATGAAACCACACAATCCAAGAGATAAACTCACCTAGATGAACGGTCCTGACTCTATCAAATCAGGTTAAAGAAATGGTTGGCAGTAGATCGGATTCTCCCTCATCAAAAAAATTAGTTGTGGAACCCCAACCCTTTTCTTCCGATTCATTCCTTATGATGGCCTTACTCCCAACAAATCGAATGGTCGAGAACTAAGGAAATCAATGGTTTTGACTCACTCGAAACCTTCAAATGCACGATGGCTAACAGTCTCACCAACTCTCCATTTCTCACTCAATTGGCAGGGTTTATGGAAATATCTATGGCTGATATCTCATTGAGTGGACTCCTCGGAAGATCAACAATTTTCATTCACTGGAGTTCTTTCCATCAATAATTACTTTGTTTCACAGCCTCATGGTCCTTCCAAGCAATTTCTTCTAAACTGGAATCTTACAAGGGATTTTATGGTCATTGGACCCCCACATATAATGGTCAAGGACCTCTCATATATTAGACCTTCTCGACAGCTAACCATCATCACAACTTCAATAGTGTTCTCCTATCAATTAAGCCCACGGTGAGATCAAAGACTCAAACTTTATTGGTCGAGTCGTTGATAGATCTATGGCTTGATTCCTCTTGGGCCTTGACCTTTAGGATTATCTCATTTGAAGTTCCTTTGCTCTCAATATTTGTGGATATTTACTAATGCCACACTTCCTAAAATATTAGAATATTAACTCATGACGAATCTGTGGTTTAGTTCTCGTCGGTTTAGCCTCTAGGAAAATTGGCGACTCTACTCGAATTGAAACTTTCCCATTTGAAAGTTTACCTTAACATCGCTCTAGGGTTTTTCAAAAAGGATTTCCTTCCTAAAGAATTTATCTAAAGCCCTGATATTTGAAAATGGATGGGATCGACTCTCTGCACCAAATCAACAGATGAGATTACTTCTTGAGGTTTACTTAGGGATTTCAATAGGTTACAAAACGTTTCAAGGCAAAATGACCCACAAACTCCTTGGCATTTTCTGCAAGGTTTTAACTCTAACCCCTCAGGATTTTTTCCCTCACCTTCAACACACAGTCATCACCTCCCAACAACCCCCAAAGTGAATATTTTCTTATCCTATAAACTTTCCATTCAATGGCTTGGAGAAACACATGTTTACAGGCCTCCATCATACCTATCATACACAGTCATTTCAGGTAGTCAATCAATCTTGGGAAGAACCTTAGGTTACAAAAATTGTTCACATTCGATCATTAAAACAAATACACTAAGAATTCTTTTCACAATAGATTACAATGCATATTCATTTACAAAATAATTTCCAGATATATTTAGGAAGCACTTATCTATTTTGATTTGAACATCAACTATCCAACTGATCAAGGGTGAATGCATTTCCACCCAAATATAGGATCTTATGTACTTTTTCTTTCTTCAACAAGCTACCCCCATTCCAAGCCATGAAAATACCAAGGGACTCTTACCAGTTGGATTTCAGGTTAAGGGTTTGGTCAGGAAGGTTACTCTCCTTCACTACACTGGAAACATAAAAAATCTTCTCATCTCACTAATCCAAGGGCCTCCACGAGCTTACTAGGTTCATTCCCAGTCAGATTGCCTATGTAGAAGGGAATCCCTTCACTATTGCAGAGTCCCTTACTTTCCTCCCCTTACTAGTGTCAATTTATTTTCAACAAGCACCAACTTGTGGCCCTCTCTACTCTAGTCTGGATATGGGTATTCTCTATTCCAATGTTGACCATTAACATTCTGGGTAAGATTTCTATTTTCTTCACATAAACTTCCCAATTTTTCCCTGCTCTTTTCTGGATTGAGTGCTCACACTCTTATGCGTTAATGATATCACACTACTTCTGCAGTTTTTTTCCTCTTCCTCTCTATTCTTGATCTAGAACAGTCTCTTTTTCCCTTGGGTTCCTCAATTTTCTTCCATCAAAAGAAGCCCCTGAGGTCAAACTCCTCAATCCAAGGGGCACTTCCAGGGTACTCCTAGCTGACAAATTCATTTGACCCCATCACTCCTCAAAGTACAAGATTTGAAGCTAGTCATAACTACCCCAACCACCTAATCTAATTCCATTAATGATATTTCTTATGAATTTGGGAAAAAAAAATTACTTTAGAAAATTTTATCATTTGAGGTCATGCAGGTGTAGGTTGGGTTTCTAGAGAAGCTTCCTATTTTCTTCACATAAACTTCCCATTTTCCCTCTCACTAGTTCCCATTTGTAGTATCTTGGCTAGTGTTTCAAGGATTCCCTTTCAGTCGGCTGGTAGGTGTTTCCATTAATCATAAAAACAATTACAATGTTCATTAATTATAGTTCATGAATTCTTAAGCATAATTATACACTTAGGGGAAAATGGGGTGTTACAAGTGTCATGGGCAATACCTCTCTTGGAAATGAGAAATATAATTGTGAGTAATAGTGTACAAGTCAACCCACTTGTTCAAGTATTCTAACCTGATTGTAAGGATTGAGGAGAAGTGGCCTAACAAAGAAAAATAAAACCTACGCACACCCACACTTGTATCCTCTTTGGATTTAACAATTGTTTATATAAACCTTGACAATCAATGTATAATAGATTTTGTTCAAATTACTAAGACAACTGAGAGGCGGGGTGAATCAGTTGTTACTGTGATTAAACAATATTATGTCTATTAAAACATTTTTTCAATATTCTCCAAGTGGCCATCAATATTATACAAGATATGAACAACATAAATAATAAACATCAATCACACATATGATATACATAGAGACAGATTTTCATGAGGAAACCCATAAAGGGAGAAAAACTCTTCTTCAAATGATAGGCAATATTTTATTTTCTGTACATCATCTATATTTGAGCCAACTCAAAATGAGGCTACCACCTTTGTTTTACAAGCTACAACTTACTGAGAGCTCCAACTCTGTGGTTTCTCTAGCACCCACTAGAAGGAAGCACCAACTCCCTGAGTGTTCCATCACCAACTGGATGGAAACACCTACTTCCACTTATATAGGCACCAACTTGCATACAAAAAACTCTATGTTTTCCCTAGCACCACCCTGCCACCCTGTTTTCTAGCCACAACTAGATGAAAGCTACAACTTCCAGTATTCAAGCACCAACTTGAATAACATAGGACTATAGTCCTCCCTAGCACCTCCCTACCTACCTGATTATAAATAAATGATTGAATAAACAACAATACAGATATATCAATTCTTACCACTTCTTCTTTGTTCTGCAATTCTTCTTTGCTTCACTATTCTTCTGTTTTGTTCATACTTCGCTTGACTTGTTGTCTCTTTCTATCTGTTCTTTCTCTATTCCTCTCATGCTCTTTGGTATGTGTACATTCTACTCTCTTCACCTTTTCTGTTATGTTCATCTTATATTTCTCATCTCTGAGTTTGATCTCACTCTGTGCATACTGTGATTTTCCTTTCTCCCAGTTCAACGCACTTTTCTAGTGAGAATAACCAACCTAACTCAGTCACAACCTTTGTCTTTTAAATAAATGCATCAAATTTGTTACACCTCGCATCTCCAAGAGAAACTGCCAAGCGACCAAATCGCCAATCGCCCAAGAACTATTATTCAGTTTTGCTAACTAAATCGTAGCTGATCAATAATCTGTGAAGTGAAACAGTAACCCTTCGATCAGATTGTCGAGATAATCAACACCATTGGATTAAATCCACAGAGACTTGCTGAACTTTCAAATATGTTCCTCGCGAACTTTACCTGCTTGAACTAGCACCGGGCATGTTTCTCCCCACATGCCCACTCACTGTGACCATATGCCAAACAAAATTCATTTCGCGATTTCGCATTTCGGGTGATCGAGTATGAGTCACCTTGATTTTCCCACCTCGCGAAACTCCGAAGTGGATCTTAGCAACACTAGCTACTTCCCTTCTCTTCCGCTAATGTGACCACTGGCTGTGACCACAACCCTATTCAAAAAAAGGCATTTCGTAATTTCACATCTCTGATGTGGAGCCTAGAAACGTGCTAGATCCTTACTTAATCCAACGACGATGTGGCCTTGGCTATGACCACGGGCCAAACTCCCAATGTCGTAGGTTAGATCACCCCCCTTCTTACGATTCCCGAACTTTCGAATTCAATCACCTCAGATCAACGGTCTGAGATTTCTTGTGACTCAAAGATCGTGATTACCTTCTGCATTTCGGGATTTCACGAGTTCCTGTCTGACGTGGTCCTTGCTGATGTGATCTGCAACTGTCCTTGTTGAAGTGGATATCCTCTCATGGCACATGTTCTTCTCTTGGATCTGATGGCCCAGATTAGTCCTCGATCCAACGGTTAAGAACTCCTCTTCGCGAACTTGGACTTCATATCATATCAACAATCCATAGCCGTATATGATCTAATGGTCCAGGTCTTATCGTGATTTTGTGTTTCGGATGTTTGAACCAAGGATGATTTTAGGGGATAAATTTCACTCATGGGCTAATTTTCCATGGTTTTTTCAAAAATGAGATTCGTTATTTTGAAAATGATTCTCCCAAATTCTATAGGATAAAATTATTTTACCTTAAAAATTGCCAACATTTTATAAAAACTATATAAAATACTTATAAATTTGAATATTTTTACAAAAATATCGCCAAACATTTATAGTTGACATATGAAGGATTAGTAGGATTCGGCAAGGTTTCTACATTTTAAAATAAATTTCCTTCCTTAAAATCATCCTTGGTTTGAACGTGAGCCAACCCTGACTCTTCTAACTCCCGATATCCAAAATACTCTAGATCAATGGTCCACAACCCTCTGTGATCTAACAGTCTAGATCTTATCACGATTTCACATTTTGCGACTTCAAAGGTTAGAGAACCTCCTTCCTTTGACTCTTTAGTCAGTGAGATGTTGATCTCTCGCCACGTGTCCTCTGGATCCAACGCCCCAGATCATTTTGTGACTATGCATATCGCAAGTTGGAGGATGGTTCTTGGCCATTATCCTCTTTGGAGTTATACTAGATCCAACGGTTGCTAGTCCTTCGCACTCCGATCCGACGACTGAGGTCTAATCTCTTCCTCTGTTCTCTTTTGAGTGTCCTCACTGTTGTTCTCCTCATTGTTGTTCTTTCCATGAATCTTCTAAGTGTCATCGTTGTTGTTCTTGCCATCAATGACAAGAACATTCTTTTCTTGAAAGATATGCCAACAATCTCCCCCTTTGGCATTGATGGCAACCCTGAAAGGCTACACCTACACTGATTTGCTATACCATCTAGACAACTAACCACAACTTTTACAACTAACCACAACATTTCTCCCCCTTTGACATCAATGTCAAATAAAATATGCTCCCCCTGAGCTGTTACAATACTTACCAAAAATACAACATATATTCAATAAGTACTCCCCCTGACAAGGTGAAAAGATTAGATTAAAGAAGATATGACCCCCAACTTCTAACGAAAATATTCAAATGGTGTCATTGCTAATGGTTTAGTAAATATATCATCTATCTGTTTTGTGGAAGGAATATAATTCAACTGAACAACTTTGTTTGTAACTTGTTCTCTGATAAAATAGTATTTTATTGGTATATGCTTAGTCTTTGAATGAAGTACAAGATTCTTGGAGACACTAATGTCACTGGTGTTATCACAGTGAAGTGGGATGGGATCAGTATAAGTTACCTTCAAATCTACAAGAGTTTGTATCATCCATAAAATCTGAGTGCAATAAGTAGCAACAACAATGTACTGTGCCTCTGTAGTTGATAAAGAAATAGATCCCTACTGATGCAGGAGCATCCGCAACATCCAAAATTCATCGCATGAACCAGCACGAAGAGGGAAAGAATTGTACAGCTAGACAAGCCAACAAACCTTTTTTTCTTTTTGATTTTGAATTCCACCTTGGTATTCGTTGCGCCGCCGTTTACTAAAGGCATTTAAAGCCAGGCGCATTGTATTATGTTACAGATAAAAAGGCAGTTAATACAATTAAGGCTGGTAGATAGAAATTAGATATAGATTAGACAGTTTACCTTTCGAGAGGGAAAACGGAGTATAGACACCCTCCCTTGTATCATTGTATGATTTTTATTCAGTATTAGCAAGAGGAGCAGGAAGGAAAAAGAGCAGAGAGTCTGTGAAGAACCTCCATGTACAGTTATTGAATTAATAGGAAGAGCTTTGATTCAATTTCATGGATATGTTAGATGTTTTTGTGTTGTTGATGTTAT
>ML802207.1:149461-174344 GCA_009831015.1 Picea engelmannii | reverse complement strand
CCGAGGGTGACGTGGCAAGGCGGGTCCACAGGATATAGTGGAGGACAGGTGGGGCGCAGTCGGAGTTTCGGGGTTCGGGATTTTGTGTTGTAGGAGACGCTCGACGCCACAATCTCTGATTTCCCGATAGAGAAATCCCCGAAGGGTGGAAGCATTGACCCGTTGACTATCGGGGTTCAGGGTTATGAGTCACATGTGACTGCGCTCACAGAACTCGCGAGATCGCGAATTCCGATTTCCCGATTTCCGAAAGGGGAATCACCGAAGGAGTGTACTGTGGGAAATTCAACTCCCGAGGAACTTGAAAAGAGTTGATTCTTCGGGCCCGTGAGAATCAGAAGGTCCTGGTGGAGCACCTGGCTCGCTGTTGGAGGGGCCAGTTGCGTCACCTACTTCTTACTAATGCATGCTACTAACGAGTTACCCAGGAAGAATGCACCTCCACTGGTGCTCTTTCTCTCATCCACACAATTTTCCCAATCAACATCTGAATAAGCAGTTAATTGAAAATTTTGATTTCTCGGATACCACAAACCATAAGTCATTGTGCCCTTCAAATATTTGAATATCCTCTTGACAACTTCTAAATGACTTTGTTTAGGAGCGGACTGATAATGACCTACCATTCCAACAACTTGCATTATATCAGAACGAGATGTTGTGATGTACAAAAGACTGCCTATAATTGATCGATTTGTTATTTGATCAACATCAGGTGAAATATCATCTTTACTGAGCTTGCAACCAACCACCATAGGTGTACTAACATGAGATGAATATTCCATCTGGAACTTTTTCAACATCTCTTTCAAATATTTTTCTTAAGAGATAAATATTCCTGTAGAAATCGGATTTACTTGTAAACCAAGAAAATATGACAGTTCTCCAATCATGGACATCTCAAACTCTATTTGCATAGAATTAACAAACCACTGAACAAAAGAGTCATTAATACAGCCAAAAATAATGTCATCTACATAAACCAAAACAACTAATAGATCATCACCTTTAGACTTAATATATAGATTGTTGTCAACAATACCTTTCTTAAACCCTTTGTCTTGTAAAAATTTATCCAATCTATAATACCAAGCTCATGGTGCTTGTTTTAGTCCATATATAGCCTTCTTCAGCTTGCAGACATAGTCATAACTATCTGTCAGTGAAAATCCTTCAGGTTGATCAATATATACTTCTTATTCTAGATCTCCATTGAGAAATGCTGACTTAACATCCATCTCATATACTTTAAAGTTCTTATGACATGAATATGCAAGAAACATCATGATGGCTTCCAATCTTGCCACTGGTGAAAAGGTTTTATCAAAATCATGTCCTTCAACTTGTGCATACCCTTTACAGACCAGTCTGGCTTTATTCCTAACAATATGTCCTTTTTCATTCATTTTATTCTTGAATACCCATTTGGAGCCTATTACATTCTTATCTTCAGGTCTAGGAACAAGCTCCCAAGTGTTGTTCTTCTCAATCTGATCAAGCTCTTCATTCATAGCTCTAATCTAATCGTCATGCTTGCTTGCTTCATAAAATTTTTTAGGTTCAATCATAGATAGGAAAGTAATATGAGATTTTTCTAAGTCTTTAATCAATTTCCTTCTTGTCTGAACTCCTTTATTCATATCTCCAATTATCTGATTTTCAGGATGATTATTTCTAACAATTTTGAGAGGTGGTTTTGTTTCTGTCTTCTTATTTGAGTCTTCCTGAGTATTTGTATCTTCCACTGAATCAGAGTCTTCTCTTTTTGATTCTTGGACCTGTTCATCTTCAACTTCAACTATATCTTCTGTGGTTGATTCAACACTGCTTACATATCGTATCAGTATTTCTTCATCAACTTTTATGTCAATACAATCAACAAGTTTATGCAACCTCTTATTATAACATTTGTATCCTTTATTGTTTGTAGCATACCCTAAGAAGATACCTTCATCAGCCCTGTCATCATATTTACTGATATTTTCATCATTATTCTTGATATAAGACTTACTCCCAAAGACTTTAAAATGTTTGATTGAAGAAGGTCTTCCAAACCATGGTTCATAAGGAGTCTTGTCACTATGTGGCCTAAGATGAGCTTTTTTAAGAATATATACAGCTGTATGAATTTATTCCACCCAATATATCTGAACAATATTCCTTTCATTCATCATTGATCTTGCCATTTGCTGAAATGATCTATTCTGCCTCTCAACTACTCCATTTTGTTGTGGAGTCCTTGGAATAGTACACTCTCTTTTGATCCCATGTTTATCACAAAACTCTTTGAAATTCCATGAACTAAACTCTCCTCCTCTATCAGACCTTACTGCCTTCAATCTCTTTCCTGTTTGATTCTCGGTCAGAGCCTTAAACACTTTGAATTTTTCGAATGCTTTAGACTTTTCCTTCAGAAAGGCAACCCATGTTAGTCTAGAATAATCATCAATAATCAACATGAAATATTTTTATTTTCCTGTACCTTCCTTCCTTGATGGTCCACATAAATCCATATGTACTAACTGAAGAGGTTTTTCTATAGAAGGAAAGTTCTTAGATTTAAACTGTGTTCGAGTAAGCTTTCCTATTTGGCAAGGTTTACAAACAGAATCATATGGATTTGATATCTTTGGAAGATCTTTTACCGCCCCACTGGTTCTAAGGTTGATTATATGATCAAAATTTAGGTGTCCAAGTCTCCTATGCCATAGCCAACTGTCATCATACTTGCTTAAGTGACATTCTTCTTTTTCTTCTTTTAAAACATAGACATTGTTTTCTGTTCTTATGCCTTTTGCAATCAGTTGTCCTGAATTCACAGATTTTATTCTACAATATTTAGAAGTAAAAACAACTTCACATCCTCGGTCATAGAATTGACTGACACTAAGCAGATTATGTTTCAGACCATCTAAAAACAACACATATTGATCTTTCTCTTTTCGATTACTCAATCTTACCATTCCTTGACCTTTTATTTTTCCTGGTGCATTGTTTCCAAAAGTTACATTCCCTGATTTGCTTTCACTTAGAGTTAGAAACTTGCTTTTGTATCCAGTCATATGTTTGGAACATCCACTATCAATATACCAGGGATTCTTTTGTCTTTGGTATGATAACACTAATCCACACTTATCATCTTCTTTCTTCTTCCAAACCTTAAAATTTTCAGCAGCAGGATTCAAATCTGGCTTATAGTTCCTTAAGCGATAGTCTGCAATTTTATGTCCATAATTATGGCAGGTGTAACATTCTGGTTCATTGAATAACAGGCCATAACAATTGTTATGCTCATAACTATTGTTATGCTTAACCTGCATCTTTTTCCCAGCCACCACATGATTTGTAGTCCGTGGTTGTTTGTTACTTGGTTGTCTCAATCTTTGTTGTGGCAGATAATTATTCCTTAAGTATCTTGATTTCTCATATCTAAATCTTAAAGAACAATTTACAACTTTGTGACCAAAGTTAGAACAAAAAAAATAATATCCATAGAAAAATCCTTTGTACCTGGAAAATGGATGTCTTCTTTGAGCAAGTCGATTTCTTCCATGCTGATGATTTATTTGACCATAATATGTGTTTGTGTTATTTCTTTGATCTACAAATTCGGTTCTGGTACTTTTTCTTTCATTCCTTCTTGGTTGTTGATTATCTTTCTCTGTTTCTGTGAAGTGGTTGTTGTCAATGATTGTAGATTTGACAAAATTGATGGATTCTATGTTATTTGGCTGATCACTACTTGATCCTTCTTCATAACCCAAGCCAACTTTCAACTTTGGATTCCTTTGTTGATTTAGAATGGAGGTTAATTCTTCTGAGGCTTTAATACTTGACAAATTTTGGTGATACAATGCCTTAAACTACTCCATCTCTTTTTTGGTTTTTACTATCTCTTCTTCCAAGTCTTCACATCTGGATTTCTTCTCTGATAATTGTTGTTTCATAATGTCCTCTATTTTCTTTGCCTCTTCTAACTCCAATTTTAGCAAGGTAAAGTCTTCATCAGGTTTTTTACCATTCATTTTAAATTGCATCAACAACTGTTTTTGTTTTCTCTTCTTAAATCCGAGTCTGTCAATTTCTTCCAAAGCACTGATTAATTTACCTTCCATATCCACCACAAATTCTTCATCATCCATGTCACCTCCTGTGTTTTCATCATCAAGATATCCCACATCCATAATCATAAAATCATTCACTTTGTCTTCGCAGGATGAATCACTATCTATGTCTTCTGAGGATTCGTCATTGTTTACACACAAACTTTTCTTTTTACTATATTTCTTAAATTTTTATTTCTTTTCATCATCAGAGTTCTGGTCGTTTTTCTTGTGAGGACACTTGGATGCAAAATTACCTATCTTACCACAGTTAAAACATTTGAAGGGAAACTTGCCTTGATATTTTCCTGAACCTTTCTTTAACCTTCTCACAAATTTTACCTCAATATCATCTAATTCTGAATCAGTATTCTTGTCTGCTTTAAAAGATGCTTCTCTAGTGATGGATTTATATTTGCTAATTCTCATTTCATATGCAATTAGAGTTCCTAGGATTTGATCAATAGACATAGTTTTAAGATCATTTAATTCTTCTATTGCAGAAACTTTTGGATTAAATCTATCAAGTAGAGATCTTAAAATCTTCTGAACTAAAAATGCATCTTCAATCTTCTCACCAAGACCCTTCATGGCATTCACAAGCTCTTCAACTCTTAAAACATACTTACTAATTGTTTCATCCCCATTCATCTTTAGTTGTTCAAATTTCAATCTATATGTTTTAAGTTTGGCATCTTTTACTTTCTCATTTCCTTCATAACTGCTAATAAGTTTATCCCACATTACTTTGGCAAATTCAAGATGCATCACCTTTACAAACTTAACTTTAGAAAGTCCATTCAAGATAGCATTCATTGCCTTTGCATTGATGCTAAATTCTAACTTATCATCTTTAGAAGCTAGCACAACAGGCTTTATATATCCAGTTTCTACTACATCCCAAACATCACCACCTAAGGCCATTATGTATGTTCTCATTCTAACTTTCCAAAAGACAAAATTTGTTCCATAAAATAGAGGATGCTTATTGGCTGAAATCCCTTCATGAATTTTCATGTTTAAACTTACAGATCTACCTTTAAATAAAAGAAAACTGCTCTGATACCACTTGTTGAAATTACTAAGACAACTGAGAGGGGGGATGAATTAGGTTTTACCGTTCTTAAACAATATTTTGTCTATTAAAACATTTTTTCAATCTTCTCTAAGTGGCCATCAAGATTATACAAGATATGAACAATAGAAATAATAAACATCAATAACACATATGATATACATAGAGACATATTTTCACGAGGAAACCCATAAAGGGAGAAAACCTCTTCTTCTTCGAATGATAGACAACCTTTTATGTTCTGTACATCATCTATCTTTGAGCACCAACTCAAAATGAGGCTACCACCTCTGTTTTACAAGCTGCAACTTGCTGAGAGAACCAACTCTGTGGTTTCTCTAGCACCCACTAGAAGGAAGCACCAACTCCCTGAGTGTTCCAGCACCAACTAGATGTAAGCACCTACTTCCACTTATATAGGCACCAACTTGCATACAAAAAACTCCGTGTTTTCCCTAGCACCACCCCACCACCCTATTTTCTAGCCACAACTAGATGAAAGATACAAATTCCATTATTCAAGCACCAACTTGAATAACAGAGGACTGCAGTCCTTCCTAGCACCTCCCTATCTCCCTGATTATAAATAAATGATTGAATAACCAACAATACAGATATATCAATTCTTATCACTTCTTCTCTATTATGCAATTCTTCTATGCTTCACTATTCTTTTATTCTATTCATACTTGGATTGATTTGTTGTATCTTTCTCTGTTCCTCTCATGCTCTTTGGTATGTGTACATTCTACTCTCTTCACCTTTTTTTTCTGTTCATCTTCTGTTTCTCATCTCTGAGTTTGATGTCACACTGTGCACACTGTGATTTTCCTTTCTCCCAGTTCAACTCATTTTTCTAGTGAGAACAACCAACCTAACTCAGTCACGACCTTTGTATTTTATATAAATGCATCAAATTTGTTACACCTCGCATCTCCAAGAGAAACTGCCAAGCGACCAAATTGCCAATCGCCCAAGAACTATGATTCAATTATGCTAACTGAATCATAACTGATCAATAACCTGTGAAGTGAAATAGTAACCCTTCGATCAGATTGTCGATATAATCAACACCGTTGGATTAAATCTGCAGAGACTTGATGACCTTTCAAATATGTTCCTCACGAACTTTACTTGCTCGAACTAGAACCGTGCGTGTTTCTCCCCACATGCCAACTCGTTGTGATCATATGCCAAACAAAAGTCGTTATGCGATTTCACGTTTTGGGTGATCGAATGTGAGTCACCTCAATTTTCCCAACTTGTGAAACTCTGAAGTGGAGACTAGAAACACTAGCTACTTCCCTTCTCTTCCACTAATGTGACCATTGGCTGTGACCACAATCCTATTAAAAAAAAAAGGCATTTCGCGATTTCGCATCTTCGATGTGGAGACTAGCGACGTGCTAGCTCCTCCCTTAATCCACTGACAATGTGACCTTGGCTATGACCATGGGCCAAACATTCGAGCGTTTTGCGACTTCGTGACTCGCGATGTTGGAGGTTAGAGCACCTCCCTTCTTCCGATTCTCGAACTCCCGAATTCAATCACCTCAGATCAACGGTTTGAGATTTCCCATGACTCAAAGGTCGTGATTACCTTCTGCATTTAAGGATTTCGAGTCCCTGTTTGACGTGGTCCTTGCTGATGTGATCTGCATATGTCCTTGCTAACATGGATCTCCTCTCATGGCACATGTTCTTCTCTTGCATCTGATGGCCCAGATTAATCCTCGATCCAACGGTCAAGATCTCCTCTTCACAAACTCAGACTTCATATCAGATCAACAGTCCATAGCCCTCTATGATATAATGGTCTAGGTCTTATCACAATTTTTTGTTTCGGATGTTTGAACGTGAGCCAACCTTGACTCTTCTAACTCCCAATATCCAAAATACTCTAGATCAATAGTCCACATCCCTATGTGATCTAACGGTCCATATCTTATCGCGATTTCACGTTTCGTGACTTCAAAGGTTAGAGCACCTCCTTCCTTTGACTCTTCAGTCAACAAAATGTTGATCTCTCACCATGTGTCCTCTGGATCCAATGACCCAGATCATTTCGCAACTGCGCATATCGCGAGTTGGAGGATGGATCTTGGCCATTATCCTCTTCGCAATTATACTGGATCCAACGGTTGCTAGTCCTTTGCACTCTGATTCGACGGATGAGGTCTAATCTCCTCCTCTATGCTCTTTTGAGTGTCCTCGTTGTCGTTCTCCTTGCTATTGTTCTTTCCATCAGTCTTCTTAGTGTCATCGTTGTTGTTCTTGCCATCAATGACAAGCACATTCTTTTCCTGAAAGATATGCCAACAGATTTAGTATGCGATATTATGTTGGAGAGGGACATTATAAATTATTAAATGTATAATAGAATATATAGATCCAATATAAGTTCCACAAGTAAGCATGGGAATGTGGGAATATGTTAATTAAGTTGAAAACTGAAAACCTAAGAATAACATTGATTTGTGGATGGAATCTATCTATGGATCAGGAGGTTATAACTATGACCTAGGTGATAAGACTCTATAGGTCAGGTAATACAACTCCCTCTGGAAACAAATCAATAAGAATCCCAAAGAACTTGTGCCCTGGAAGTGTTATCATTTTTATTGCATACCATATTTTCTCTGAGGCTACCCCCTGGTTAGTTCTAGTTCCTGGTCTCTCCCTGTGCTTGTTTCTAGTTCCTATGTTCATAGTGAGATTGTAGAGCAATTGGATGAGTTTGGTACAAGGATATGTTTGAGTGGCTCAACTATTATAGAACGATTTCGTGTAGGGGTCTTACCTGACTATTGTCCTTCCTCTTTCTTTGCAACCTACCATTAAACCAACTACATAATTTGCCACTAATACAAGATAAATTGAGGTAAGAAGAAATGTTAGACAAAATACCATTAGTTGATGCTTTCTTAATCCAATAGAGGAAGTGGACGAATTTCAGAGACAACCAACAAGCACATTGGGTCCCTTAATATTGTAGAATTTTTTCAAGACACCACATAAGCTCTCGTGCCTCTCTGTCATTCAAGTACAAATCTACAATGTGGAGAATTTTACATAGGAACACAATAGAGTCAATATTTCAATTTCCAAGAGTCACTATTTAAAAAATGAGAATAAAAGCACACGCTATATTCTAATCACATATAAGAGACCTCTTTTTAAAAAGAGTTGAAAAGATAGAAAAAAAATTAAAAAAGACTCTATATTTCAATTTCCAAGAATCACTATTTAAAAAATGAGATTAAAAGCACACATTATATTCTAATCATATATAAGAGACTCTTTGACTCTTTTTAAAAAGTCCGGAAAAGATAGGAAAAAAACAAAAAAAAATTGTATACCTTTGTAATGCATTTTCTACTCAATTATTGGAGTTCTATCTAAATAATTTTTTTAATAATAACACATTTATATAAAAAAATATTCAAATCTTTAAAAACATTTATTATTTGAAATTGATTTTAAAACATAATACAATTTTTTAATAATATTATTGTCGATTGAAATTCATTTTTATTTTTATTTTAAAAAATTAAAAAACCAATTTATTTATTTTAATATTTTATTTTATGATTAAAAATTTGTATCATTCTAATAAATTAAATTATTTGAATTTCAAATTATTTATTTAAATTAATTCTCTCTTTATTGCAACAAACATTTCCTCCACATAACATCCTTGCTTTGTATTTGAGTTGCATGGAAAAACAAAACATCCTTGCATTGTATTTGATTTGAAGTAGCTTGACAAACCTCAATTGAAAATGTGTGTTTATTTTGTTCACCATGAGTTTGAAACAAACTTATATTTTATAGCACGAGAGCATTTCATAACTCACAACATGCATTTCTTCTTGTAATACTTCGGTCTCAACCATTTGAACTTGATCTTGTTTATATTGTAATTATGTTTTTCATTACTACATTTTGTTTCATGTCATGAGGTAGACTTACCATGGCAATTTTAAGGCATCTAAACATTATCATTGTGAATATAATGAAAGGTTCCAAGGATGAGTGGAAGGCGGAAACACTAACGTGACTATGAATCCACTGGAGGGAAAAGGTAAGGGGTTCTAAGGGAGGAATTGACCTATGTCTCATGGTTTCTACTATATCTTATCTACAACCTCTTTCATGTTATTGTCATATTAACATTCTATCCTAATATTTTTTATATTACAATTATGATCCTAGTGAAATGATTAATCACTTTAAGTAAATTTTTGCTATCCTTAAATACCTACCTCATATATTGACGAAACTAATTCTTATATTCATGCAACCAGTGAGAGTTCAACTGGGACTCTTGATCCCTATCATTAAGGAAGTGGAAGAGTTGGATTATGACTCTTCCTTGTTGGAATTATTGTCATTGATGTCAAAGGATTAATTATGTCATTAATTTCATATTATGGCATTACAATACACAAAACATTTCCAAGATTGATATATATATATATATATATATATATATATATATATATATATATATATTAAAAAATGAGTGCATGTGAAAAAGTAAAAAGTGAAATGGTGGTTTCAAACACATGGGTTTGGGATATTTGCCCATGGTTTGGGGTGTTTACCTATGGTATTTGGGGTATTTTCCCATGGTATTGAGAATTAATTATTTAATTAATGGACATGCCCCTTCATGAAGGGTTATGAAGAAGTATAAAAACAATCATTGAGAGAAAGTGTATGGGTGAAAAATGGATTATAAAAGATTGAATGGAAAAATCAGTTTCAGGTCATCTTGGCATTTTGATGATAACTTTTTTTTTTCTAGGATTTTTCAGAACTTGGAATTTGGAAGAGATGGAGGAGAGATCTTGGTGTAACTACGATAAAAATTGTAGATGTTGGTTCACCATAATTTCAGAGATATTCCCTATGGAAATTAGGGTTCCTAAATACTCCTTAAATGAGTTTCAAACATGTCATCTTGGAGCTTTCTCTATAACACATTTTTTGTGATGTTTTATACCTTGATATTTTGTAGAGACAGAGGAGATATTGTGATGTACATTTCATAAAAATATCAAATGTTAGTTCTCTATACTTTTGTATATATTCTTTGTGGAAGTTAGGGTTCTTGAATGCTTTTGAAATCAGTTTCAAACAAGTCAGCTTGGCCCTTTTGCTATAACTTAATTTCTAGGATTTTTCAAACCCTAAGATTTTGCAGAGGAAAATGAGAGATTGTGATGTACATTTGGTACAAATATCATATGTCGGTTCACTATACTTTCAAATATATGTTATGTGTAAGTTAGGGTTCTTGAATGCTCCTAAAATCAGTTTCAAACAAGTTCGCTTGGAGCTTTTGCTATAACTTATTTTTTGTGATGTTTCAAACATTGATATTTGGTAGGGATAGAGGAGACATACATAAGTACCTCAAGTAAAAGGTTCAGAATCATATTTGAAAAATTGGATATGTGGCATGCTACACAAGTTCATTCTTGGGAAGAGGCTCAAAACAACAAGCTTTGGGAGAGTTTCCATTTGGAAATTCAAATTTTGGTTAGACCTATTAAAGGAAGAAGTAGTGAATAGACCTAGTAGGAAGAAGCAATGAGTAGACCCAGTAAAGGAAGAAGCAATGAGAATACCACATGATAATAGAAATATCAAGCAAACTTGATGAAGGTTGGTGTATCTCAAAGATTGGTGTCTCTTGCTAAGTTGGTTCTTAGTGGTGGGTATTGGTGTCTACGTAGATCTATAAGTGATTGGTGTCTCTTGCTAAATTGGTGCTTAGTAGTTGGGATTGGTGTCTCTAGTATATTGGTTTCTATGAACACTTGTAAGAGAATGGTGTCTCTTTCAAAGTTGGTTCTTAGCATCGGGGATTGGTGTCTGCAGTAGATTGGTGTCTATGAAGATATGCAAGAGTAGGTTGGTGTCTACTAGTATTTGTATATGTGGGGATTGGTTTCTCCAGTATGTTAGTTCCTACAAATATTTGTAATAGTAGGTTGGTTCCTACAAAGAATTATAAAGATTTGTTTTTTGGTTTTCTCCTAAAAGGGTTTCCATGTAAATTTTGTGTTCCATGTTCTGTAGTTAATGTGTGATTTTTTTTTATGGTTGATGGATGTTTGAGAAATATTTTTTTTTTCTTATATTGATTCACTTTCCCCTTGCAGTATAAGTGTGTGCTAAAAAATTGGTATCAAAGAGGGTTCCTTTGGAACAAATATAACTATTGGAAAGTAGATATTGGGAGAACACATGGTCAGTCAAGAAGGTTTCTCTACAAATAAGGCTCTCTTGTTTAATGGAAAAAACTATTCCTTCTGAAGAATAAGGATGTGAATATTTTAAATGGATATTTGTTTTGATATTTGAAAATCAATTGTGACTGTTTATATAACCACAACAACTCCACCAACATGTGAAACTGAGAAGAACCATATTGAAAATAATGCAAAATCCATGAATACCACCTTGTGTGGTCTATCAGAATATGAGTTTGTTAAGGTGATGCATAGTGGATTGAAAAAATAAATTCCACACAAGCTTAAAAATATCTATGAAGACGATGACAAGGTTAAGAAGGCAAAGATACAAACTCATATAATAAAATTCAATAGTATGAAAAGGGCATGGTCAACTATGTTCGTTGTAGGATTTCCATCAATGACAAAGGGGAAGATTGTTGGAGTTATTTCCATTGATATCAAAGGATTAATGATTTCATTAATGTCATATTATGGAATTACCATACAAACAACATTTCCAAGACCGATATATATATATATATATATATATATATATATATATATATATATATATATATATATATATATATAAAGGGGTGCATGTGAAAAAATTAAAAAGTGAAAAGGTGGTTTCAAACCCATTGGTTTGGGGTATTTTCCCATGGTATTGGGAATTAATTATTTAATTAGTGGAAATGTTCCTTCATGAAGGGTTATAAAGAAGTATAAAAAAATAAAGCATTGAGAGAAAGTGTATGGGTGAAAAATAGATTAGAAAATATTGAATGGAGAAATTAGTTTCAGGTCATCTTGGCATTTATGCAATAACTTTTTTCTAGGATATTTCTTACCTTGAGGTTTTGAATATTTGGAGGAGAAATATTGGTGGGCCTATGGTAAAATTTGCAGTTTCTAGCTTTCTATACTTTCGAAGATATTCCCCGTGGAAGCTAGGGTTCCTGAATGCTCCTGAAATGAGTTTCAAACAAGTCATCTTGGAAATTTTGCTATAAATTATTTTTTGTGATGTTTCAGACCCTAATATTTCACAAATATAGAGGATGTATATTGATGTACATGTGGTAAAAATATCATATTACAGTTCACTATACTTTCATAGCTATTATTTGTGGAAGTTAGGGTTCATGAATGATCCTGAAATCAATTTCAAACAAGTCAGCTTGGCACTTTTGCTATAACTTATTTTTCTAGGTTGTTTTAGACCCCAAGATTTTGTAGAGATAGAGGAGAGATAACGATGTACATTTGGTAAACATATCATATGTTGGTTCGCTATTATTTCGAAGATATTATGTATGGAAGTTAGGGTTCTTAAATTCTCTTAAAATCAGTTTCAAACAAGTCAACTTGGCACTTTTTCTATAACTTATTTTTTGGGATGTTTTAGACCTTGAGATTTCACAGAGAAAGAGGAGACATACAAAATTACCTTAGGTAAATGTTTCAAAATAATATTTGTAAAATTGAGTAGTGGCATGATGTACAAGTTCATTTTTTGGAAGAGGCCCAAAACAATATGCCTGGGGAAAGTTTCCATTTGGAAATTCAAATTTTGGTCAGACCTGGTAAAGGAAGAAGTAGTGAGTAGATCAAGTGAAGGAAGAAGTAGTAAGTATACCTAGTAAAGGAATAAAAAATGAGCATACTTGGTGAAGGAAGAAATAGAAAGAAAAAATGATGAAGGTTGGGGGAACTCAGATATTGGTATCTCTTGCTAAGTTGGTGCTTAGCGGTGGTGATTGGTGTCTCCCGTATATTGGTGTCTATGAATATATGTAAGTGATTAGTGTATCTTGCTAATTTTGTGCTTAGTGGTGGATATTGGTGTCTCTAGTAGATTGATTTCTATGAATATCTGTAAGAGATTGGTGTCTCTTGCTAAGTTGGTTCTTAGCGACGAGGATTGGTGTTTCCAATAGATTGGTGTCTAAAAATATTTGTAAGAGTAGGTTGGTTCCTACAAGGATTTGTATTTGTGGGGATTGGTGTCTCCATTAGGTTTGTGCCTACACATATTTGTAACAATAGGTTGGTGCCTACAAATAATTATAAAAAAAAGTTTCGTGGAAAGCAACGATAGTTACATGGTTTTTTTTTTTTCAAGCACGTCTGTCCTTTGCTCAGTGGGGGAAAATCAACATTCCAAATGTGGAATGATAGTAGGGTACTCTCATGATGGTTTGGCTGAGAAACTTTCCCAGGTTAGTTGGCTAGATTTTGTCTAGTCATTTAGGGGTTTCAATTTAGATGTTGCCAAAGAATTCACCAAAACTTTTGATGGTGTTAGGGTTAAGGTTGGATATGTCTAGTTCCAGATTGAAGAGGATTTTGTTTCCAAATCCAATGGTATTCCTCTTTCTGGGGATAAGTGGTTTAAGAATGCTAGGATTGAAAACATTCCTTGGGGGACTTTGTTAATTTCTAAGAAAACGAAATACCATGTAAAAGGTATGCCCTTGGATTTATTCCATCCCAGATGGTGAGAACTCTTGCTAATTATTAAACAATTTATAACCTGTGAAGGCCGGTATGGTCTGATATTTTACTTCCACATACGTCTGCTTATGGTTTTCCTGGGGTTTCATCTAGATTTTCCTTTCTATTTTCTCAAAATCTTACATAAGATGGCTAGCTTTTACCAACATACAAATAATAACCCTCAAGCTATCATGTTTCATCATGGTTTTATTCAAATCTTGTTCGAGCATCATCTTGTTAGTATTGGGGATAGTTGGGAGGATTTCCTCATCATAAATAAGTTCTTACCCCAGAACAATGATCCTATGGTTGATATCACACAAAATTATGAAGAGGTATTACCTCCTCATCCTATACCACAGGAAGTTCAGATCGAGATTCAACTTGACAATAACCCTGTTTCTTCATCCAACATTCAAAGTGACCCTTTACTTGTGACTCGGAAAATATTAAGAAAGAATAATTTGTTCCTAAGAAATCATTAGAATCTTTCGTTACTAATCTAAAGGACTGATTTTTGAGTGATTATTGGTCACAACCCATGAGTCCAGTCAAAGAAGAAAAATCAAAGGAACATGATACAAAGGATAAATATTCGCATTACAATGGCGAAGTTGATTTCAAAAGCAAGAGAGTTGGTCGAGTTATATCTAGGTTAATCCAAAATAAAAATAAACATAAGGATGACACAATTCCAACTATCACTATAATAGATCAAGACTCTTCTAAAGACCATCATACCCAATATGATTTCATCTCAAATTTACCACCTTTTCTTCAAGATTGTGAGGGTTTCTCAGGCATACAAGGTGATTTAAAAGCTAAAGAAAGATTTTTAGAAAAGGAACAACAACATTCAATTCCAGGTTTGGAATTCGATCATTATCATCATTGCTTGGCTTGGGTTCATAGATACTACTCTAATGTGCCTTATTTGAAAATGTGTTTAAATCAATTCACAAGACAAAATAGAGAGTTGGAAGAGGAAAATAGAAAACTAAAGCTGGAAGCTCGGAAATGCATATCTTGAACAATTAAAAGGCTAAGTAAATTTGGAGTTGTAATTATAAAACATTCAATCAATGCCAATTTTGCTACAGGATCAAAAGTGCACAATCTTTCATTTTTCGAATGCTTGATTTTGGGTAACTAAATTTTATTTTATGTTCTGATTGAGTGTGAATTATTTAGTATAATTTGTTTGTGATAGACTAGCTACATAATTGAATATTCTGTATCCAGTCTCAAATTAGTTAATTAAATTTCTAGTTTTATTTTTTATTTTATTTTTCAGGTCTCTAAAACGGTCTCATGGATGATGTGCATGTTGATTAGATATTGAGGATCAGAGATGTTGATTTTCCCTTGATTAGTAATAGACTCTGTTTCAAACAATTCTCGATTATGTTTGATTATTTGTAACGAAATTTAATCAAGTTGTTATAGATTTTATTATTGTAAACTTAGTTTAGATTCGAGATTAGAATCTCTTTATTTTTGAAAGATTGATCTTTATCATGTGGATATGCGCTCTCAAACACAAGGGGGAATTGGAATTCTGGAAAATGGACTAAAGTTTATTTGAAAGAAGGATATGAATAGACATTCTGCTGAATGGATTTCTTCCTAATAGTAAAGTGTTTTAGTATGAGTATCCTATTAGTCATATTTATTTTCATATTCTTCTAAAGCTCAAGATATGCGTTGATTTAATTAGCTTTGATCATTTTATCAATACATGGCTTGATGTCTTTCCTTTTTTTGTTCATGTTATAGTCTATTATTCCAGTTTATTATGATCTGTATGACATATCAATTATAAGAAAAATATCTCAATATTTTGGAGTTTATTCAAATGTTTTGAATTTGTTGTAATCAATTACATTGATTGGAAGTGTCTCCCTCTCTGTATATTGAGCCATAAAATGTCATAATGGATCATATTGCAAATTGTCTTTATGTTTCTTAAAGTGACATATGGATCGTTTAGTTACCTGGATTTATTTGGGTAATATCACAAGTCTTTCTACTTTGTAATTTGCTTACCATAGATTTCTCTTTGTAAAACAAGTAGTTGGAGCATATCTCACACATGAAGACATAATCACGGTTTGATTTTGCTTGTTGATCAATAACGAGTTAGTTTGTCTTTTATTAGTTTAGTTTATTTATTTTTATCAAATGAATGAGAATTAACATTTAAACTTAAACTGCTTTACCCATTTAAGTTATATCAATAAAGTTTGCATTCATTCCCTTTTTGTGTGTGATTTTTTAATTAAATTAGTAATTAGTTTTAGAATAGTTTTATATTTATCTGATACTTGAATTCTGTTTAGCAATTAGTTTCACAAGGCTTTACAAAAACCTTATATATATATATATTATTGTACATAAATGTTTGCAGCATGTGCATATCTAATATAAATATAGAACATAAATGTACATAGTAGATAATCAAGTGATTTATTTTATTTTTATAGCTTAGATTAGATCCCTATATCAGTCAACGGAGCCATAAAACCTGTCAAGGTAAGTCATTCCAAATGACTTAGGTTACTTAGACAACCTCGTACCGGGCTTCCCCTTACAGTTTATGACTTGTTCACATATGCTCGTCAACACCCACTTAATAACAACTTGGATAGGATTGAAGGATTTACAAAGGCGACATAATAGGATAAAGAAGGAGGCATTAAATCTTGCCCTCCCTTAATTATAACTTCCTAAACTCCTAACAAAGATCGAAGTTTCCAAACTTCACTTCTATAGAGACTTTGTGAAAATGCATGCAACTTGAAATTTTGTAGGGAAAAAGAGCACTTCAATAAAGAGATCATAAATGAGATTTCTGATGAGGTTTATATGTAGCTCAATGTGTTTGTTGCACTAATGTTGAACTGGATATTTGTAAATCTTGATGGAACTTTGATTGTCACATCAGAGGGTGGTTGGATGTTGTTTCTAGAATCCAAAATATGAAAGGATTTGTCTAAGCCACAAGGATTCTTGAATTTCTTTAAATTCTAATTGGTACTCTCCTTCTATTGAATAAAGATCAATATCCTATTGTTTCTTATAGGTCCAAGTGATAGGTTCAAAACCAACTCTGAAAACATAACCTGCAGTAGATTTCTGATCATCAGGGTCATCGGCCTAATCTAAATCAGTGAAACTAACCAACAAAGGAGTCCCCCCTGAACTATAATGTATCCCAAACTGAATTGTACCCCGAACATATTGAAGTATCCATTTAGCTAATTGCCAATGGATTTCATGGGGTGTTTTCATATACCGAGCAACAAGACCAACATCGAAGGAAATATTAGGATCAATGAGTCAAATATAATAGGATACCAACTAACGGTACAAGGTGGCATCAATGTTGCGAGAATTACAAGTGGTAGAAAGTTTGAATATATACTGGAAGGGAAAAGGGTATGGATTAGAATCATCCAGGTGAAAAAAACTAAGAATGTCACAAGCATACTTATATTGGGAAAGAAATATTCCTTCCTTGGTTTGCAATACTTGGAGGCCAAGGAAATAATCAAATATTCTAAGTCTGCCATTTCAAATTTCTTTTTAAGACTAGATTTCCCCTAGGTTAAAAATTTAGGGTCATTACCATTTAGGATAAGGTCATAAACATAAAGAAAAAGTATTATAATATGTCTTGATACTTTCATGATATAGAAATTAGGATCAAAATGACATATAGAAAAGATGGTTTCAAGAAGAAAGCTATCTGTTTTGGCATACCAAGATCGAGGAGATTTCTTAAGACCATAAATAGTTTTATTAAGGTGACAAACAAGAATGGAGTCATTCTGGATATAGCCAGGAGGTTGTTCCATGTAGATTTCTTCTTTCAAATATCCATGCAAGAGGGAATATTTGACATCCATCTAATGGACTTGCCATTTATGTGAGGATGCAAGGGCTAGAACAAGGTGTATGGAATTCATTTTGGATAGAGTGGAAAATGTTTCACTATAGTCAATGCATTCAACTTGAAATAATCCCTTAGCTTCTAACCAATCCTTGCATCTTTAAACACTTCCATATGATGAATACTTAGTTTTGTACACCTATTTGTTGGGTTGTTATATTCTTTGTAATGAAAGTCTTGTTGAGGTGGATCGACTGGGAGTGAAATTCGAAGGTTGAAGTGATTGATTAGGAAAAGTCGAAGTTGAAGTGATCGAAAACAAATCAAAGAAGTTAGATGACAAGAAGTTGCATGAAACATGACTAAATAATGAATGGAGGTAGGCTAGTAGTCAACTGGTAATCCAACTAGTAGTCAACTATAATAGAATCTCGATATTCATGAGATTTATAGCCAATGATCTACGTGGATTTGTAACCATTTTTTGGAACCTTTCTTTAGGGTTTTTCCTACTATAAATCTTATAAATAAGGCATGATGAAATACTGTAGAAGCTAATCATTATATGTTATAATTAATGTTCCTACTACCATTTAGCATAAATTTGTTGGTCATGTTGATGTGAGTAGAATTGGATGCAGGGATGTTTTTTTGGAAAGAAAGAGGGTATGATGTTGATTTTTTCCTAAGTGTATACCAAGGTTAGACATGTAAACTTTTATTCTGAATGAATAATACAACAAGAGAGAAAGACACTCAAGGGATGATGGTTTTCCCATTTGGGTTTCCATGGTAAAATATTTGTGTAATGTGTGATTGTTTTTTCATGTATTTTCTAGATTACATCTCTCTTCCTCTATTCTATTAGGTTTAGCGTGGAAGTATAATTCCTAACATGTGGTATCGGATCTTGTTTTGAAAATCTTGGATCTGAGCTAAAACTTAGGTTTAGTAAGATTCATAATTCAGAGATATTTAAAGTTGTTCTTAAAACAATGGAACGTTTCTCGAGAATAGAGATCGAAAAATTCAATGGTTAGAATTTTGAGCTTGGAAAAATGGTTAGAAGAATGAAGATCTCCTTGTAGATCAATAATAATGGGGATAAATATATCTAGGTGATATTCTGATAGGTATGCCAAGGGAAAAATGGGAGAAGATTGAAAGAAGGGAAAGGAGTACGATTCAACTTTGTCTTGTAGATTCAATCTGTCAAATGTCTTAGGTGAAGACTTGGGCAAGAAAGGGTGGGACAAGTTGGGAAACTTGTACCAATCGAAATCCCTAGTAAATTAATTGTTCCTTAGAAATAACATGTATCTTCTTAGAATGAGTGATGGTATTTTGGTAATAGAGCGTTTGAATGTGTCTTATTCTATAATAAGCTAGTTATCATATGTAGATATTAAAATCACTAAGGAGGATAAAGGTATTAGCCTATTATGTTCTTTTCCAAACTCCTAGGATAACTTAGTCATGGATATAGGGAGTAATTCAACCACATTAGCACTAGAATATGCAATTTCCTATTTAATATCAGAATAAATCAGACAAGACAACATGGAAGGATTGACCAAAGATGCTTTAATGGTGAGGGTTCAATCGATTGACAGAGATAAAGGAAAATTCTATGGTAGAAAGTCTAAGTTGAAGGGTATATATAAATCCCTCGTTCATTCGATGAAAAGATGTTGTAAATGCAATAAAGTTGGGAATTATAAAAAGGAATGCAAGTTGAAGGAAATGGAACTCAATATAGGATCTGATGAGAAGCAGTAGACTGAGAGAAATACTACTCTAGATAAAGGAGGTGATGTGTATATGGATTCAACCAATACAAAGTCAGATCAAGATGTTTGGTTGATAGAATCAAGAGGATACTATCATATGACAACTCACGGAGAATGGTTATGAAAATATGAGATATATAAAGGAGGAGATATGTTCTTGGGGGATGAATTCACAACTAAAATTATTCGAGGAGGAAGAATCCAACTGATATTGTAGGATGGGAGGAGTAGAACCTTTCCAAGTGTGCTACCTATTCCAGGTTCGAAAATAAACCTAATTTTTGTTAGCAAGATGAGTGATTCTAGAGTGCACACTCTGTTTCAAAAGGATACATGAAAAATTGTCAGGGGTGTGATCATATTAATGAAAGGAGTTTTGATTGGAACCCTATACAAGTTGTTAGGGAATGATGAATCGACTGGATGTAGCATCATCATTGTTATTGAAGTCAAATCGGCTTAACTCGGGCTGATTCGATTCGAACTAACTTGAAAAGTCTTCGTCAAGTCAACCTGACCATGTTATGGCACAAAATAATGGGACACATTGGGAAAAAGGGACTTTAAGCTACACACAAAAAAGGTATATTCGAAGGTCTTCCTGAATGTAATTATAAGTCAATTTTTGTGAACAATGCATATATGGAAAAACAAATCAGGTTAGGTTCCCATCTAGAACTAGGGAAATTGGGATTCTATAATTGGCTCATAGTGATGTGTTTGGCCCTATAATAATGCCTTCACTTGGTGGATCCATATATTATGTCTCCTTCATAGATGAATTTCCAGGAAGATGTGTATATCATTTCCTGAGGAAGAAATTAGAATTTTTTGAGAAATTCAAAGAGTTTAAATCTCTTGTGGAAAACCAAAAAAATAAGAAGATCAAGGTGTTGAGAACTGATAGTGGTGGTGAATTATATGAAAATGATTTTGAGAAGTTCTTCAAGAAGTGTGGCATAACACACCAAAACACCACATCATATGCCCCACACAAAAAAAAGTTGATGAGAGAATGAACAAAACATTGAGGAGAAAGACACGAAGCATGCTCAATGATGTTGGGCTCACACAAGGATTCTATAAAAGGTAGTCAGCACTGCAAAATATCTAGTGAATATATCTCCTTCGTCAACACTAGTAGACACAACTCTACATGAGGTATGGTTTGGTAAGAAGCCTTCACTTTATCATCTCAAAGTATTTGATTATGATGCATTTGTGCATGTTCCCAAGGAAAAGAGGAGGAAGATGGACAAGAAGGTAGTCAAGTGTATTTTCATTGGATACAAAGAAGTAATGAAAGGATATAAGATCTAGGATCCTACATCAAGGAAAACAATGTACAATCAAGATATGCTCTTCAGAGAATTTGGAAGGAAGTCTAATTTTGAAGTGGTTCAAATTGAGAAAAAAACAAAGAAGATTAGGTTTGAAGTAAGGAATGAAAAACATGATTCAGATGAGTTGACTGAATCAGATGAAGAGGTGGATCAATCGAACCCAGTTGTAAGGATGTTTGAATGAGTAAGAAAACTAGTCCAAAGGTACAGTCTGCTTGACTTTAGTTTTGCATTTTTCTTAACTTCCATTGACGAGGAGCCCAAGTCAGTCAAGGAGGAAGTCAAGTAGAATCTAGAAGAACACCATGGTCGAAGAGATGGAATCCTCGCACAATAATGAGATGTTGGATTTGGTTGAATTACCCAGTGGAAGAAATCCCATTGGGAGTAATTAGGTCGAATGGTAGTGAAAGTATATTCCCAAGTCAAAGGAGTTGACTTTGCTGAGATTTTTTCCCTTGTTGAAAAATTAAATTCCATTAGAGTATTAATGTCTCTAGATGTAGTATTTGATCTTGAAATAGAGAAAATGGATGTAAAGACAATGTTCCTACACAAGGACATGGAAGAAGAAATCTACATTAAACAACTTGAAGGATTCGTAGTAAATGAAAAGAAAGAGCTAGTGTGCAAACCGAAAAGGTCCCTTTATGGTCTAAATCAATTACCAAGGATGTGGTACCAAAATTTTGACACATACATTTTTAGTTTTGGATTTGTGAGAATCAAAGTTGATCATTGTGTCTATTCCAAGGAAGAAGGTGCGTGTTTCATATATGTAGTAGTGTATGTCTATGACATTTTGATCAAAAAATAACGTGGATGCAATAAAGGAGACAGAGAAGTAGCTATCATCCAAGTTCGACGTGAAGGATATCGGTGAAATGAACTTCATTCTGGGAATGGAGTTTAAGAGAGATTAGACAATTAGAAAGATTTGGTTGAATAAAAAAAATTATATTGAAATATTTTTGAAGCATTTCAACAAGCAAGATTGAAAACCTCTAAAGGTGTCAATCCCTGTGGGAGCAAGTTTAACTACTGAACAATGACCAAAGACACATAAAAAAATAGAGGAAATATAACATGATCCCTATGCAAGTGTTGTTTGTAGTCTAATGTATCCGATGGTATGCACTCGACCAAACATTTCCCATGTAGTGGGAGTGTTGAGAAGATACATGTTGACACCTAGAAAAGAAAATTGGACAACTAACAAGAGAGTATTCAAGTATTTTTGTGGCACAAAAGGTTATGTTATTTGATACAGATTGAAACCTAGAGTTGATAGTAAAGTAGATGTACATGGCTTTGTCAACATTGATTGGGTTGGAGATATGGATCGACAAAGGTTGACCAATGGATATGTGTCCAAGATGTTCGGTGGAGAAATTAGTTGGATGAGTAAGAAACAGGCGGTCACATCCTTATCAATAATCGAAGTTGAATACATGGCAACCACTCATGGAAGTAAAGAATTAGTATTGTTGCAACATCTATGTTTAGGGTTGGGTTTGAGAAGAAATATATAAAGATAAAATGTGATAATCAAAGTGTAAAATTCCTGGAAAAGAACCCAACTTATCATTCCAATACTAAACATATTTATTTATAATACCATTTCCTAAGAGACATGGTGGAAAGTAACAAGGTGTTTTTGGAGAAAGTAGACACGTTGGAAAACATGGCAGACTGTTTGACCAAAACTATGAGTTCTCTGAAGTTCTCTTGGTGCAGAGAGGTAATGGGAATTCCTACCCTGGGTCTGTGAACAAAATTTTAGGTTCTCCTATTTCAGTAAAGAAGACAACAAGTTGGATAATTTTGGGTTGTTATATTCTTTGCAGTGAAATTCCAGTCGAGGTGGATCGACTGGGAGTGAAAGTTGAAGGTCGAAGTGATCAACCAAGAAAAGTTGAAGTCAAAGTGATCAAAAGTAAGTTGAAGAAGTCATCCAACAAGAGGTCAACATTAGGTCATGCGGAAATTGACTGAAGACCAAATGGAGGTCGACTAGTAGTCAATTAGTAATCTGACTGGTAGTCAACTGTAACAAAATCTCGAGATTTGTGGGATTTGTATCCAATGATTTGCGTGGATCTGTAATCATTTTTGGGTTCCTTTATTTATTGTTTTTCCTAATATAAATCCTATAAATAAGGTGTGATGTAATACTATAGAATCTAATCATTAGATTTTATAATTAATGTTCCTACTACTATTTAATAGATTTTTTTTGGTCATGTAGATGTAAGTTGAATTGGCTGCAAGGTTGTTATTTTGTAAAGAAAGAGAGTGTGATTTCTATTGTGTATTAGGTGTATACCAAGGTTAGACATGTAGCCCTTTATTTTGAATGAATAAGACAACAAGAGAGTAAGACGCTCAAAGAATGTTAGTTTTCTCGTTTGGGTTTCTAGGGTAAAATATCTATGTACTGTGTGATTTCTTTTTCATTTATTTTCTAGCTTAAATCTATATTCCTCTCTTCTACTAGGTTTAACGTGGAAGTATAATTCCTAACACCATTTACATCTAATAATTTATATTCCTTTTGGAAGAGGTACAAGATCCAAAGTATCATTTTTCATTAAAGAATGATACTCTTTATTCATTATTGTGTCCCCATATGGATGGTCTGAAGCTTCTACAAATGTTTTTGTATCACAAGTCTATGAAACTTGAGCCAAAAGAGAAGAGGCTTGTTGGAACTGTGAATGTGTCTAATGTTGATCTGGAGGATCACATATAAGATCACCATTTGCTTCTCGTGTTGAACGGACCCATCTTGGAAGCATTGGTGTTGATGCAGGTTCATGTTTAATGGAATCATATGGAGGAAGGTGAGTGGGCGGAGAAGGATTTTCATCCTCATTGTCACCATATAAAGAATAAGAAACCAAAATAGGAACATATTATGGCACAAACATTGAATATGGCTTGCAAGTTGAATATGGTACAAATTTCGAATTAGGCTTGCAAGCCAAGATATTTTTATCAAATTTAACATCTCTTACAATAATAATTTCATTGGAATGAGGTTGAACAAGTCTGTAACCTTTGACATATTCAAAATAGCCAACAAAAAAACTCTTCTCACTTTTAGGTTGCAATGATTTTCTTTTCTCATAAGAAATGTGAGCACATGCCACAATGCCAAATAAAAAAAAGTGGCTTACATCTAGCCTAATTTTATTCCATGCTACTTCTGGTGTTATATTTTTTTAAAGGCTTTGTGGGAGTGTGATTTACTATGTAATTTTCACAGTTAATGGCTTCCTCCCAATAATGAATACTTAATCCTTTAGATTGGATCATACAATTAGCCATTTTTTAATGTGTGNTGCTACTTCTGGTGTTATATTTTTTTAAAGGCTTTGTGGGAGTGTGATTTACTATGTAATTTTCACAGTTAATGGCTTCCTCCCAATAATGAATACTTAATCCTTTAGATTGGATCATACAATTAGCCATTTTTTAATGTGTGATTCTTTCTCTTCACAACACCATTTTGTTGTGGTGTTGTAACATACCCGCTACCTAAATCAAATTTTTCCAGTCCTTTGTCGAACTCAAACCCCTAAATAACCATGGAGGCCCAGCGTAAGCTGGCTCTTTCTCTCTCCTTCTTCGTTCCCATGTGATCATGGGTTAGGATCATGGTTCAATTTGAATGCAGCATCTTTTGCATTTCACGCTTCGGCGCTACAGTAACGTCCAAACATTCGACTCTACAACTGTCGAACCCCGGCAGGGCTAGCGAGCGACCAATGGGGATGAATCCCTACAGGGTTAGCAAATGGCCAATAGGGACAAATCCCAACAGGGTTGGAGAACAACCAATGAGAACAAGCGTCCTCGCACGGTTAAGTGGAATACAGGTGGCAGAAGGGAAATGTGACACGGTAGTCAATAGGACAGGAGGGGGGCCCC